>CM064502.1:49986479-50229199 GCA_032716605.1 Paralithodes platypus
CATACATAGTAACCAGTGTACAAACCAAATCACTCCTCCCCCCAAATGATAACACAACAGAAATACAGTCAATTAAAATACGCACTGGTAACAACTCCAACATAACCATCATAAACACATACATCCCTCCCCAAACATCCCCTACAGTACCAAATGAATACAGACCACACTTACAACACATCACAAACACCCCACACACCCCACACATCATCCTGGGTGGTGACTTCAACGCCAAGACGTCGGCCTGGTTTGTCGACAACCCCGACACAGACAGAGGGCTGGTACTACAAAACCAAACCGATAACCTCATCATCCTTAACGACATCCATCAACATACCCATATTCCTCACCAAGCCCTCTATAACCCATCATCTCCAGACATCACCTTTTGCTCCCCAGAACTCGCCCCCACAACATCCTGGAGGGTGGTCAGAACCTTAGGCTCTGACCACCTCCCGATCATTATCACCACCAAAACCAGACTCACCCCAGCTAGCCACAAACACACATACACCAATTATAAAAGAGCTAACTGGGAAGCATTCACAAATGAGACAGAACAACACTTCACAACTCTAAACAGTACACCCATCACTAACATCAACAATGCTGTACACATACTCAATAAAACTATCCAAAACGCTGACAAGAAACACATTCCAAGAGGTAACAGAAAAAGACACAACCCCAACTTCACACCAGAAATTCAAAACCTCATCAGACAACGCGGACATACTGAAACACTCCCCAGCACCCCCACACAAGACATCACACAACAAATTCAAGCACTCAACACCCAAACTAACAACAAAATACAAGAACAACAAAAACTAAATTGGAATAACTTCCTACAAACACTTGATCACAAAACAAACCCCAAAAAACTATACAAAACACTAAACAGCATCACACTTTCCAACAGCAACACAACACAATCACATGCTGCAATCACAACAACAGACTCTACTCCTTCATGTAAACAACAAGCAAACACTCTCATCAATCACTTCTCACATGTCAGCCACCTAAAACCTCACAAAGACGACCGACGTGTCATCCGACGTAAGAGACAATTCCCCACAGACCCTGACTATACACCCTTCACCAATCACCAGACAAAGCATATCATCAACAATCTCAAGCACTCACCCGCCTGTGGCCTAGACAACATAAGCAACATACACCTCAGACACCTGGGACCACAAGGCATACAAGCACTCACTAACATATCAAACTACAGCTATTCACACAACACAATACCAGACATTTGGAAGCATGGTATCATCATCACATTCCCCAAACCCAACAAAGACCCCACGCTACCCTCCTCGCACCGCCCCATCACACTCCTTTGCTCCCCCTCCAAAGTCATGGAACGCCTAGTATTACAACTAATTACACCTGACCTACCCCTAGCTCCAACACAACATGGCTTTAGGCCACTGCACTCCACAAACACTCTTCTCACAGACCTTACACAAAGAGCTTTTGACGGCATCAATTCAGCTAGACCACCACACAGATCACTATTAGCCACACTCGACATTAGTAAAGCCTTCGATGCCATCCCCCGCCACAACCTAACAAACAAAATCTACAACACAAACATGCACAACAACACAAAACGGTGGCTGGCCAACTTCCTAGCAGGCAGATGTGCACACGTATCTTTTGCCGGTCAGTCCTCTAAAATCAGAAACTTTCCAAACGGAGTCCCACAAGGATCCGTCCTATCGCCCGCACTCTTCAATCTGTACATGCACGATATAACTACACCCAATACGCCCCAAATAAACTTAGCCTCCTATGCAGATGACATAACACTCACATGCACACACCATGACCCAAAAAGAGCAACAGATCTCCTTCAACCCTATCTCAACACACTACATGGCTGGTGCACTACAAACAGACTTAATCTAGCCCCAGCCAAATCCACCGCAACCCTGCTCACAAGTTGGACAGGAGAACACGAATACATCCCTCAACTCACCATAAACAACACACCCCTAACACATACACACACACCCAAAATCCTAGGAGTAACATATGATACTCATATGACATTCAAACAGCACACCACAAACATTAAAAAGAAACTGACACCCAGACTTAACGCCCTCAGGTCACTTGCTCACACAAAATTTGGACACAACAAAGAAACTACCACCACAGTATATAACAATACATAAGATCAGTGATGGAATACGCAAGCCCAGCCTGGGCTTCTAACCTAGCTGAAACACATCATAAGACCTTACAGACTATTCAAAACAAAGCCCTGAAGATCATTACAGGCTGCACAGCTACTGCACCCACAGATCACCTACATCAAGAAACCAAAATCCTCAAAGTCAAAGACCATCTGGACATGAGAGGCACTCAATTCCTGGCAGCAGCCTCCACGAACCAAGACCACCCTCTAAACTACATGGCAACACACCCACAGACACCAAGAAATATCAAAACAACACCCAGCACACGGTATCACACACAATTATTGTCCTCTCTCCCTCCCTGCCCACCCCGAACCAACTTCCAGAAGCACATCCATACTCATATCTCTCACCGATCCATCCACTCACTCACAGACAACACGCAGCTGCATGCACGACCTCCCGAAATCCATCCTTCCGAATCTTCCCTTCCTCGCGAGGACAGAGTCCACCTGGCCAGGCTGAGATGCGGACACCATCCAGCTCTCCTGAGCTATCAGAAGAGACTGGATGACTCCGTTGTCGACACCTGCCCGGGATGTAACACAGCACCCCATACCATTAAACACATCATAGAAGACTGCATTTCACACAACCACTTACGCCAACAACACAATCTACACTCAATGAGAGCTCTGTGGGAAAGCCCGATCGTGGCCATGGCCTTTCTCAGGGACTCGGGGCTGTTCGGCCAGGCAGCTTAGGGAACAACAACAACAACAACAACTGGTACATCACCTTCATCACTCTCATCACTGTCATGTTCTCTCGCAAATCCCAGGAATTGCTCTTCTTTGTCACTCTCATGGCCATAATCACTCAACTTATAATTACTGGAGTCGTCACTGACTTCATCATCAACATTATGCTTGGCATCAGCTCGCTCATAAAGTCTCAATGTCATCTCAATACCTCCGGGAGATAACACATTTAGGCGATGGCGTCGGGGTAAGGCGCGACGAACTAGCAAGGGCGTCGTAGGAAGCGGTATCGGACACAGCGGAATCACTATTTGGCGTACTGTCCATGATGGCGTCGGGGTAGATACTGTTGCTGTGGCGTAGTTTACGCCTGGTGGCGCCACCTACCGTCCCACGATACCGAAAATGTACGCGCGGCATTCGAAAGCACGCACGCAAGCAATGGGCGTTCAAGAGCCCTTGTTGCGCGGGCCTAGTTGTTATGGGCGTTCAAGAGCCCTTCCGGGTTGGAGGGGTTAACAAACCTCTTAGACTTCTTCCACGATATCCTCAACCTCTACGATGAGAGTAAAGCTGTAGATATTATACCTTGATTTTCAAAGCCTTTGACAAAGTTCCCCACAAACGTTTACTGCTAAAACTAAAAGCGCATGGAATACAAGACGGTGTGTTGAAATGGATAGAAAATTGGCTCAGCGACAGAAAGCAAAGAGTAGTCATACGGTAGTAGGGCATCTAAATGGACCAATGTAAGTAGCGGGGTACCCCAGGGATCGGTACTAGGACCAATTCTCTTTCTAATTTACATCAACGACATAGATGAGGGTCTCACCTGTACAATCTCAAAATTTGCTGACGATACAAAAATTGCAAATAGCGTACTCTCAAAAGAACAAGTTGACGATATGCAACACAATCTAGACAAATTGTCACATTGGGCCCAAATTTGGCAAATGAGTTTCAATGCGGATAAATGTAAAGTACTACATATCGGAGATGGAGTGAGGAACTACATGAACGAAGGCGGTGCTGGTTGGGGGGAGGGGCGTCGACTGACTGGGGACAGAGGTGCATGGGGGCGGTTCGTTCGTGGCCACCCCTTCGGGGATCACGGCGTCAGGCAATAGATAGATAGACTACATATCGGATACCTAAATGAGAAAGCAAACTATTCGATGAATGGCACTCAGCTTAAGAATGTAAACAGAGAAACCGATCTGGGAGTAACAATATCGAGTAACCTAAAACCGAGTCAACAATGTTCAGAAGTTGTTAACCTCTGAAGTGCGCATGGTGGGTATGAGACACCACACTCCTGTGCGACGTATTTGAGCTGTTCCCATCACTAAAATATTTATTTTACCATAAATAGCATTAATACTTATCCATAATTATGCGCCTATTATAGGTTGATTATAAAGGTATTAACCTGTTACAACAATAAAACAAGTGGAAACAGCGTTTGGATGGTCAAAATCGGCGATACAGGCCGGGAGTTACACAATGTATGGCTGAGGCAACCTCCCAGCCCACCACTTTCCTCCACCTCTGGAGAGAGACTGTCGATCGATACTCTCTCTCTCTCTCTCTTGCACTCGCTTGCTAACAGTGATGAGAACGCCCTGCTACCAACTCGCTAATGTTAGCACGAAAATAGACCACAGGGAAAATAGGTGATAACTGAAGGAGGGGAGGAAACTGGGGAAGGAGGGGAGGTGGAGGAGTGATATTTGGCATGGCCCAGGGGCAAAAAAAAATAAAAACAAATAATTTTTTTTTTTTTTTTTTTTTTCGGTGTTTTAAATTGATTTTTGTTTTCCCCTGACTCTTAAGAGTCTTCCCGCAGTCCGCCGGGGGAACTCTTAAGAGTCTTCCTGCAGTTCCCGGGTTAAGAAGGCAAACAAAATAATTGGCTTTATAGGCAGGTCATTCCTTCCTTTTGTTCCTTTTGATGTGTTCGCCACTCTTCTAGCGGCACCAAGGAGCGCGACGCCCCTCATTATGGGTGGTGATTTGGTGCAGTAGACTGTTTGAAGCGACAGCTCGCTCCCTTGCGAAGATGGGCTCGTCTGGCACTTTTTGCAGTTCGACATCTAGGGCTCTCTTGAAGTTACCTAACGAGATGTCCCTCATGTCTCTTACTCATCGTGGGAGTTTGTTGAAGAGACGTGGGCCTCTGTGTGATAACCAGCCCTCTCGCAGAGAGCCCATAGCACCCCTGCTATTCATCCGGGGGATTTCGCATTCCCAGCCTCTCCTATCACTGAATTTCATGACTATAGGAGTATGTAGGTTTGGTACTAAACCCTCTGCGATTTTCCACGTGTATATTATTAGGTAACGTTCTCTTCTACGTTCCAGTGAGTACAGATTCAGTGCTCTTAAACGCTCCCAATAGTGTAGATGTTTTATCGAACTTATATGCGAAGTGAAATTTCTTTGTACACTCTCTACATCATTTATTTCACCTGCTTTGTATGGGGATGTTAATACGCTACAGTATTCAAGCCGTGGTAGCACTAGAGATTTGAAGAGCGTTATCATAGGCAATTCACCGCGTGTTTTAAAAGTACGCAGAATCCAACCCGTTAGACGTTTCGCAGCCGCCACTTTGACCTGGTTATGTACTTTGAAACCCATATTTTCAGACATTAATACCCCAAGGTCTTTCACACTGTCTTTCCGTTCTATTATGTGGTTAGATTCTGTTAAGTAATTTGTAATTTCTTTAACACCATTATTATCTCCGTACCGTATTAACTGGAATTTGTCCTCATTGAATTGCATGTTGTTTTCCCTGGTCCACTGGAACACTACATTCATGTCTTCCTGCAGTCGGCCCGTGTCCTCTTGTGTGTTTACTATCTTGCTTAATTTTGTGTTATCAGCAAAAGACGACACCGTACTGTGTCTGGTGTTGGTATCTATGTCGCAAATTAGTATGAGGAACAGAAGGGGCGCTAGCACTGTTCCTTGGGGCACTGGGCTTTTGACATTCGAAGGCTCAGAAGTGACTTGGTTTACTGCTACCGATTGTTTTCGGTTTACGAGGAAATTGTATATCCACCGTCCCGATTTTCCCAGTTATACCTTTTGCTTTCAGTTTGTGGGCTATTATACCATGGTCACATTTATCAAATGCCTTAGCAAAATCGGTGTAAATGACATCCACGTTTTTCTTTTCTTCTAGCGCTTTAAGAATTTTGTCATAGTGTTCCAAAAGTTGTGAGAGACATGATCTTCCCGCTCTGAACCCATGTTGTTGTTGTTGTTGTTGTTCCCTAAGCTGCCTGGCCGAACAGCCCCGAGTCCCTGAGAAAGGCCATGGCCACGATCGGGCTTTCCCACAGAGCTCTCATTGAGTGTAGATTGTGTTGTTGGCGTAGTGGTTGTGTGAAATGCAGTCTTCTATGATGTGTTTAATGGTATGGGGTGCTGTGTTACATCCCGGGCAGGCGTCGACAACGGAGTCATCCAGTCTCTTCTGATAGCTCAGGAGAGCTGGATGGTGTCCGCATCTCAGCCTGGCCAGGTGGACTCTGTCCTCGCGAGGAAGGGAGGATTCGGAAGGATGGATTTCGGGAGGTCGTACATGCAGCTGTGTGTTGTCTGTGAGTGAGTGGATGGATCGGTGAGAGATATGAGTATGGATGTGCTTCTGGAAGTTGGTTCGGGGTGGGCAGGGAGGGAGAGAGGACAATAATTGTGTGTGATACCGTGTGCTGGGTGTTGTTTTGATATTTCTTGGTGTCTGTGGGTGTGTTGCCATGTAGTTTAGTGGGTGGTCTTGGTTCGTGGAGGCTGCTGCCAGGAATTGAGTGCCTCTCATGTCCAGATGGTCTTTGACTTTGAGGATTTTGGTTTCTTGATGTAGGTGATCTGTGGGTGCAGTAGCTGTGCAGCCTGTAATGATCTTCAGGGCTTTGTTTTGAATAGTCTGTAAGGTCTTATGATGTGTTTCAGCTAGGTTAGAAGCCCAGGCTGGGCTTGCGTATTCCATCACTGATCTTATGTATTGTTTATATACTGTGGTGGTAGTTTTCTTTGTTGTGTCCAAATTTTGTGTGAGCAAGTGACCTGAGGGCGTTAAGTCTGGGTGTCAGTTTCTTTTTAATGTTTGTGGTGTGCTGTTTGAATGTCATATGAGTATCATATGTTACTCCTAGGATTTTGGGTGTGTGTGTATGTGTTAGGGGTGTGTTGTTTATGGTGAGTTGAGGGATGTATTCGTGTTCTCCTGTCCAACTTGTGAGCAGGGTTGCGGTGGATTTGGCTGGGGCTAGATTAAGTCTGTTTGTAGTGCACCAGCCATGTAGTGTGTTGAGATAGGGTTGAAGGAGATCTGTTGCTCTTTTTGGGTCATGGTGTGTGCATGTGAGTGTTATGTCATCTGCATAGGAGGCTAAGTTTATTTGGGGCGTATTGGGTGTAGTTATATCGTGCATGTACAGATTGAAGAGTGCGGGCGATAGGACGGATCCTTGTGGGACTCCGTTTGGAAAGTTTCTGATTTTAGAGGACTGACCGGCAAAAGATACGTGTGCACATCTGCCTGCTAGGAAGTTGGCCAGCCACCGTTTTGTGTTGTTGTGCATGTTTGTGTTGTAGATTTTGTTTGTTAGGTTGTGGCGGGGGATGGCATCGAAGGCTTTACTAATGTCGAGTGTGGCTAATAGTGATCTGTGTGGTGGTCTAGCTGAATTGATGCCGTCGAAAGCTCTTTGTGTAAGGTCTGTGAGAAGAGTGTTTGTGGAGTGCAGTGGCCTAAAGCCATGTTGTGTTGGAGCTAGGGGTAGGTCAGGTGTAATTAGTTGTAATACTAGGCGTTCCATGACTTTGGAGGGGGAGCAAAGGAGTGTGATGGGGCGGTGCGAGGAGGGTAGCGTGGGGTCTTTGTTGGGTTTGGGGAAAGTGATGATGATACCATGCTTCCAAATGTCTGGTATTGTGTTGTGTGAATAGCTGTAGTTTGATATGTTAGTGAGTGCTTGTATGCCTTGTGGTCCCAGGTGTCTGAGGTGTATGTTGCTTATGTTGTCTAGGCCACAGGCGGGTGAGTGCTTGAGATTGTTGATGATATGCTTTGTCTGGTGATTGGTGAAGGGTGTATAGTCAGGGTCTGTGGGGAATTGTCTCTTACGTCGGATGACACGTCGGTCGTCTTTGTGAGGTTTTAGGTGGCTGACATGTGAAAAGTGATTGATGAGAGTGTTTGCTTGTTGTTTACATGAAGGAGTAGAGTCTGTTGTTGTGATTGCAGCATGTGATTGTGTTGTGTTGCTGTTGGAAAGTGTGATGCTGTTTAGTGTTTTGTATAGTTTTTGGGGTTTGTTTTGTGATCAAGTGTTTGTAGGAAGTTATTCCAATTTAGTTTTTGTTGTTCTT
The DNA here is from genome assembly GCA_032716605.1 of Paralithodes platypus. Lineage (NCBI taxonomy): Eukaryota > Metazoa > Arthropoda > Malacostraca > Decapoda > Lithodidae > Paralithodes > Paralithodes platypus. The sequence continues at coordinate 49,994,782 of CM064502.1, forward strand.
GTATTTTATTGTTAGTTTGGGTGTTGAGTGCTTGAATTTGTTGTGTGATGTCTTGTGTGTGGGGTGCTGGGGAGTGTTTCAGTATGTCGCGTTGTCTGATGAGGTTTTGAATTTCTGGTGTGAAGTTGGGGTTGTGTCTTTTTCTGTTACCTCTTGGAATGTGTTTCTTGTCAGCGTTTTGGATAGTTTTATTGAGTATGTGTACAGCATTGTTGATGTTAGTGATGGGTGTACTGTTTAGAGTTGTGAAGTGTTGTTCTGTCTCATTTGTGAATGCTTCCCAGTTAGCTCTTTTATAATTGGTGTATGTGTGTTTGTGGCTAGCTGGGGTGAGTCTGGTTTTGGTGGTGATAATGATCGGGAGGTGGTCAGAGCCTAAGGTTCTGACCACCCTCCAGGATGTTGTGGGGGCGAGTTCTGGGGAGCAAAAGGTGATGTCTGGAGATGATGGGTTATAGAGGGCTTGGTGAGGAATATGGGTATGTTGATGGATGTCGTTAAGGATGATGAGGTTATCGGTTTGGTTTTGTAGTACCAGCCCTCTGTCTGTGTCGGGGTTGTCGACAAACCAGGCCGACGTCTTGGCGTTGAAGTCACCACCCAGGATGATGTGTGGGGTGTTTGTGATGTGTTGTAAGTGTGGTCTGTATTCATTTGGTACTGTAGGGGATGTTTGGGGAGGGATGTATGTGTTTATGATGGTTATGTTGGAGTTGTTGCCAGTGCATATTTTAATTGACTGTATTTCTGTTGTGTTATCATTTGGGGGGAGGAGTGATTTGGTTTGTACACTGGTTACTATGTATGATATTTCTTTGTGTACCAGGGTGATGAGTCCACCGCCCCCGCCGACAGCCCGGTCTTGTCTGATGGTGGTGAAATTATGAAATGTGGGTGTTTTTTGTGTTGTGCGGAGTTTTGTTTCTTGTAAGATGGCAATGTGTATGTTGTGTTGTTTGATGAAGTGTGAGAGTTCGTGTTTCTTAGTGTTGATGCCATCTATGTTCAGTTGAAGAATGTTAATGTTATGTGCACGATGTATGTTGGGTGCTGCTGCACGAGGATGGGGTGGGGATGGGGAGGGGGGGTGGGGGTGAGGGAGGGGCTGGGGGTTGGGATGGGTGAGGTGGGGGTGGGGATTGGGGAGCAGGAGATGGGGTGTGGTGTGTTGAGTTGAGGATGAACCCATGTTGACCGGTGTTGTGTAGTTCATTTGTCTCCATGAATGTTGAAATTTTGCTTCGCAGGACTCGCTCGAAAACTTTAATGATGTGAGAGGTTAGAGCTACCGGCGGTAGTTTTTTGGTAGTGCTTTACTCCCTCCTTTATGCAGTGGGGCAATTATTGCGTTTTTCAAGCTATCTGGTATGTCACCAGTGTCTAGACTCCTTCTCCACATTATAGCCAGGGGTTTTGAGAGGTTTCCTTACATTTTTTCATTAGGATCGAATTCCATGAGTCCGGGCCTGGTGCCGAGTGGGATGGCATGTTGGAAATGGCCTCTTCTATGTCTTTTGGACCGAAATCAATATCCAGCATCTGAGGGGTTTCCGTGGGGGAGGTTTCCATGAAAATATATTTTGGTCTCTGATGACTTTTGTTTCATCAGGCTCACTGAATGCCATTTCATACTGCCTGCTTAAGAGTTCGCTCATTTCCTTTTTGTCCCCTGTGAAAGAGCCGTCCCCTTTGCTCAGTGGGCCGATGTTTGATGTTGTTTTAGCCTTTTGTTTGGCGTATGAAAAGAAGTATTTGGAATTTTCCTTTATACCTGCAATAGCTTTCCTCTCCTCTTCCATATGTTGTAGTTCATATGATATTCTTAGCCTTTGTTCAATTTCCACAATTTCTCTATCTATTTCGACCTTTTGCCTATCCTGTAGATTTTGATGTGTGCGTCTTTGTGTGTCATTTGAGCATAAATCCAAAGACGTTATCCTAACCCTTTACAATTCCTTAGTCCGCCCTCTTCTGGAATACTGCGTTCAATGCTGGTGCCCTTATTACCAAAAAGACATAAACAAGCTAGAACGAATTCAACGTAGAGTTACCAAAATTATACCTAGTCTAAAGAACAAACCATACGAAGAGCGTCTTAGAAAATTAAATCTATTTCTTTTAACCCAGCGCAGATTAAAAGGTGACTTAATTCAAATGTTCAAAATCATCAAAGGCATCGACAATATGAACTGTAGTAAGTACAGTACTTCACTATCGACCAATCTAATTACACGCGGGGAAACGGTTGCAAAATTATTGGTAAATCTTTTAACTCACACGAATCTAAGAATTTCTTCTTCAATCGAGTTGTCAACTTGTGGAATGGGCTTTCCCGAGACGTTATAGACTGCAGCACCGTTGATTCATTTAAACTCCGCCTAGACAAATATCTCGCATCAAACCCGCGACTGACTGCGTTTGTAAATGAATAACTTTATTTTATCCTCCCCTCAGTTACTAACCCATATGTCCCCTACTAACTTCCTAGTCCTGCCACGGACATTAGTTCCAGGGCAGTAGTTCCCTTTCCAATGTTCCCTTACCCACTCTAAACCACTGTTTGGACACTTGATCCTCAGTGTTTTGGAGGACAAGCAGCCTAGAAGGGTCACTAGATCTGTTGTTGCTTGATTTCCTTTGTACTCCTTTGTACTCCTTCCCTTATTATTTCCCCAAATATGATATTGCCAAGGCTTTTTGCTGGTGAGTGCAAAGGAAGTAATGTTGGTATACGGTACCCTGTAGCTTATACAGTAGCTACAGTATATACCGTACCGGTACTATTATAGAAGTACTGTATTATAAAGTACCGTATATACTGTATTTATAACTTCTTTAGTTACCTCCCTAGACCTCCAGCAAGCTTAAAAAAACATCCCCAAGATCCTCCTGCCAGATAAATTTGTACATTTTTTGGTAGAAAAAAGTCTGGCTTGCTGTTGGTGTCCAGGAAAAAAAAATGCACGAAATGTCTTATTATTGACAAAGAAATAGGCCGAAAGGTTTTAAAATCATCAAAATAATGAGCCGACAGTCTTAAAATTTGAAAACTAATGAGGCTAAAGGTGAGGGACCAGAAAAAAAAAAACCATCCTCCCTTAACCCGGGAACTGCGGTAAGACTCTTAACCCGTACAGCCCCAGCGACGCGTCTGACGCGTCGGCGATGTATGTAACGCACAGCCCCAGAGACGCGTCTGGCGCGTCACCCTAATTGCGCCGACCGTAACCTCAGGTGTAGCCACTCAAGAGGGCTCAGATTTGTATGGGAACTGTGTACGTATCCCACGCAACCGTGCCGATGGTTGAAAACTCTCAAAGTCCACGTGCGTGCGCGTGAGCGCGCAATAACCTGTTTTTTGGGTGTAATTGCCTTCAATTTTTTACTCTTGTAAAATACGTTTTCGGGGGCTCTGTAGGACCATTCTTTAAGCTTTTTGAGCGGTTTTTCGTGGTTTTTCCTTCATTCCTAACCCATTTGCTATTGTTTCTGGAATAAAACCATTTTTTGAAAACCGGCCGGGTTCTGGTGAACAAACATTACAAATCTAGCCGGGGCTCCACGGGTTAAGAGTTCCCCCGGCGGACTGCGGGAAGACTCTTAACCCGGGAACTGCAGGGAGACTCTTAAGAGTTCCCCCGGCGGACTGCGGGGAGACTCTTAAGAGTGAGTGAAAAAGAAAATCAACTTTTGACATCGAAAAAAAAAAAAAAAAAAAAAAAATGTTTGGCCCCTGGGCCATGCAAAATCTCAGTCCTCTACCTCCCCTCCTTCCCCACTTTCCTCCTCTCCTTCAGTTATCACCTATTTTCCCTGTTATTCCCTTATTCTGAGGTATATTTTCGTGCTAACATTAGAAATCCGGTTGGAGGGTGTGGTCATCACTGATAGCAAGCGAATGCAAGAGAGAGAGAGAGTATCGATCGACTGTGTCTCAGTGGCCTTGGGGGAAATTGGCGGGAAAGCAGCTTGCCTCACCCATACATTATACAACTCGCGGGCTATATCTCCGATTTTGACCATCCAAACGCTGTTTTCACTCGTTTTATTGTTGTTTCAGGTTAATACCTTTATAATCAACCCATAATAGGCGCATATGGATAAGTATTAATGCTATTAATGGCACAATGAATATTTTAGTGACGGAAACACCTCAAATACGTCAGCACAGGGGGACGTTTCCAATTACCCCCATGCGCACTTGTTAGGTTAAGAGTCGGAGAAAAAAAAAATCTACATAGATTTTTTTTTTTTTTTTTTTTGGCCCCTGGGCCATGCAAAATATCACTCCTCTACCTCCCCTCCTTCCCCACTTTCCTCCCCTCCTTCAGTTATTCCCTTATTCTGAGGTATATTTTCGTGCTAACATTAGCGAGTTGCAAGCAGGGCATTGTCATCTCTGTTAGCAAGCGAGTGCAAGAGAGAGAGAGAGAGTATCGATCGACTGTGTCTCAGTGGCCTTGGGGGAAATTGGCGGGAAAGCAGGTTGCCTCACCCATACATTATATAACTCGTGGCCTGTATCTCCGATTTTGACCATCCAAACGCTGTTTTCACTTGTTTTATTGTTGTTTCAGGTTAATACCTTTATCGATCGACTGTGTCGCAGTGGCCTTGGGGGAAATTGGCGGGAAAGCAGCTTGCCTCACCCATACATTATACAACTCGTGGGCTATATCTCCGATTTTGACCATCCAAACGCTGTTTTCACTCGTTTTATTGTTGTTTCAGGTTAATACCTTTATAATCAACCCATAATAGGCACATATGGATAAGTATTAATGCTATTAATGGCACAATGAATATTTTAGTGACGGAAACACCTCAAATACGTCAGCACAGGGGGACGTTTCCAATTACCCCCATGCGCACTTGTTAGGTTAAGAGTCGGAGAAAAAAAAAATCAACATCGATATTTTTTTTTTTTTGGCCCCTGGGCCATGCAAAATATCACTCTTCTACCTCCCCTCCTTCAGTTATTCCCTTATTCTGAGGTATATTTTCGTGCTAACATTAGCGAGTTGCAAGCAGGGCATTGTCATCTCTGTTAGCAAGAGAGAGAGAGAGAGAGTATCGATCGACTGTGTCTCAGTGGCCTTGGGGGAAATTGGCGGGAAAGCAGGTTGCCTCACCCATACATTATATAACTCGTGGCCTGTATCTCCGATTTTGACCATCCAAACGCTGTTTTCACTTGTTTTATTGTTGTTTCAGGTTAATACCTTTATAATCAACCCATAATAGGCGCGTATGGATAAGTATTAATGCTATTTATGGTAAAATGAATATTTTAGTGATGGAAACCGCTCAAATACGTCAGCACAGGCGGACGTTTCTAATTACCCCCATGCGCACTTCTTAGGTAAAATCTATGCATCGTGTTTCAATTTAACGCACCCCAAACTTTTGGTAGTGGTATAGCTAAATTACTGTACTCGTACAGTACAAAGTTATAGAAATGGTTGTAGGAGTCATACCAGCACCATTGTAATGAGGTCAATATAAGGTCAAGCTACTATATATACAGTACAGTTGGCTATACTGTAGAGGCATTTCATTTGACATATTTTTTTTCTTTTTCCCAAGGACTAGGGATTACTGGAGAAGACTGCCGGTACCAATATTATACTGATATTCAATTGTATGGTACCTGGTACCAGTACATTAAAAACTCTTCTCAACCTTTAGGCAAAAGGGGCCAATGCCCCCACTGTTCGCATCCCATCTTACAGTGCCACCCAATCAGGCAATTTTGCCAGCACCTACAAGGAAAAGTACTGGTAGTACAGGAAAAGTGACAGATAGAAATGGCTAAGGTTGGGTAGAGGATGCCAAACTTCACTCTGGATAGGAACAAATTATACAAATTATACAAATCCACAGACGGGAACCACCCCCTAGTGTATTCTAGACCTTATCCTATGACTTTTATACTCTGATTTTTAAATTGAGCTCTGTATTTGTAGATTTTGTGTAAACCTGAAATATACAGTATTATAGTGTTGGACGGTATCTGTGATATGCCATACTTTTATTATTCTAGGGTTGCCTGTATCATGTATTTGCCACTTTTATTTTAAGTTTATGCTTCAATGCACCTTCGTTTGACTATGTTATTTAAATTTAACCTAACGAGCCTAACCTACCCAGGATAGTGTCTTTAATATAAGTTAATATAATTTGTAGGTAGTAGGGGTAGGCAGCCCCGCCCAGGGAAGTACTACCGCCAAGGTTTCGGGAGACTCAGGGAATAGCCTGAATTCCATTTTCTCTCCCAAGCCTTGGTAGCTGGATACACATCTTTCTGCCTCACACATCAGGGGTATCAGGAAAACCCTCTTTATATAACATACACATCTAACTTCACGATATTGCCCTACATCGCTATCCTCTATCCATAAAACACTACTCTTCCCACTACATATCATACATGTAACACCATACACCTTACCCAATAAATATGGCAGTACAATTGTTAAGAGCAAACCTGGTGGTCCCTCGGATATCCACCCCCGGCAGGGTTGGGTCATTGACACAGGGCCCTCCCGGTCGTCATCATGCGACTGTCAAGAGCATTGCAACGTCCCAAAGCTGCTCGTCGGTGCAGCTTTTTCTTTAGCAATATAAGGGGACTTCACTCTAACATCAATTCTGTAAACCAATTTCTTCAAGCAGAATCCCCTACTCTCCTTTTTTTGACAGAGACTCAAGTAACATCCACATCTGACACGTCTAGATTTAATTTTCCAGGTTATCAACTGCTCCAAAATTTCAGACCTAAAGGAGGTGTATGTTGCTACGCAAAATCTGAAATTGCCCTGGAGGAGGTTACTACTGTAGTTTCAATTGTCCCTATTTTGATTATTCTATATACAAATTAATTTCTGCTGGTAAATTTAAATACATATGTTGCATCTACCGTTCCCCAAATACTCCTCCAGAGCAAAGTCTTTTTGATTCTCTGTCCTCACAACTCAGTGTCCTCAACTTAAATGCTTCTTCTGAAATCACTGTGTTGGGTGATTTTAATGTCCATAATGTTGAATGGCTCACTCATTCAGCCAGGACTGATGATGCTGGTCTTGAATGTGAACTATTTGCAGACTCATTTAATCTCACTCAACTAGTCAACCAACCCACCCGTGTACCAGATAATCCTAATCATAATTCCCACCTACTGGACTTATTTTTAACAACCAATTCAGAAAATTATGATGTTACAGTGAGGTCCCCGCTTGGATCTTCTGATCACTGTCTGATACAGGCCACCTGTCTAACACCTTCCCACTCTGAACCTGTTTTGGTGACTAAATGGCATTACGATAGGGCAGACTGGGAGGGTCTTCAAGGTTTCTTTATTGATATTCCCTGGACCTCTTTCTTTTCTAATGATGCACACTCCACCTTGAGCCACATACAAGATTTTGTAAAAATTGGAATGGAAACTTTTATTCCTCATCAAAAGTACATTAAAAGATCTAATTCACCTAAATGGTTTGACCATAATTGTGCTAGAGTAACTGAACAAAAAGCAATAGCCTACAATGCATACACAAGATCAAAAACATGTGAAGCCTTTAATTACTTTAGAAACATCAGAAATCATGCCAAAACTGTATTAAACCTAACTAAATCAAACTTTCTCCACAAGCAGGCAAATAAACTTCTAAATAATCCAAATGATAACAAAATATTTTGGTCTACTCTTAACTCATTCAAACCAACTTCACAACTGCTTCATCCATTCCACCATTAAAATCTCCGACTGGCAATCTTGTAAGTGACCCACGAGGTAAAGCTAACCTTCTTGCAGATATTTTCTCCACCAACTCAACCTTAGATGAAATAAATCAAGATGTCCCTGTACTTAATTTTAATTCGCCTGAAATTCCCTCACTTAAGATCCACACCAGACATGTCAAAACTATTTTGCAGAATCTCTCAGTAGATAAGGCTCCTGGTCCAGATGAAATTCCTCCAATAGTACTTAAGAATTGCTCCTTGGTGCTCGCTCCTGTATTGGCAAAATTTTTCCGTCTATGTACTCATACCTCATGCTTCCCAGTACCCTGGAAAGAAGCAAACATCCTTACCTTTGGATACCTTTGGATGTGTTCGCCGCTCTTCTAGCGGCACCAAGGAGCGCGACGCCCCTCGTTATGGGTGGTGATTTGGTGCAGTAGACTGTTTGAAGCGACAGCTCGCTCCCTTGCGAAGATGGGCTCGTCTGGCACTTTTTGCAGTTCGACATCTAGGGCTCTCTTGAAGTTGTCTAACGAGATGTCCCTCATGTCTCTTACTCGCCGTGGGAGTTTGTTGAAGAGACGTGGGCCTCTGTGTGATAACCAGCCCTCTCGCAGAGAGCCCATAGCACCCCTGTTATTCATCCGGGGGATTTCGCATTCCCAGCCTCTCCTATCACTGAATTTCATGACTATCGGAGTATGTAGGTTTGGTACTAAACCCTCTGCGATTTTCCACGTGTATATTATTAGGTAACGTTCTCTTCTACGTTCCAGTGAGTACAGATTCAGTGCTCTTAAACGCTCCCAATAGTGTAGATGTTTTATCGAACTTATATGCGAAGTGAAATTTCTTTGTACACTCTCTACGACATTTATTTCACCTACTTTGTATGGGGATGTTAATACGCTACAGTATTAAAATCAACCAAGCTACAGACCAACATGGTGAAACACATACAATAGCACTGGATATATCAAAGGCATTTGATAGAGTCTGGCATCAATCCTTATTGTCGAAGATGTCACACTACGGCCTTGCATCATTAGTTCCACTAATTTCTTCTTATATTCATAACAGAAAAATATGTGTAATGGTAGATGGCCTTTATTCTCAATTTCACTCAATAAATGCTGGTGTTCCCCAGGGATCAGTTTTGGCCCCAACTCTGTTCCTCATTCATATCAATGATCTCATATCTACCACTCATAATCCAATACATTCCTACGCAGATGACTCAACACTCCACAGTTCCTTCACATTTACCAATTCTTTCACCCAACCCGATCTTATAAATTCAAAAATAAGCACTGCAATTTCTCTGAACCAGGACCTTTCTAGAATTGAAGAATGGGGACAAAAGAATCTAGTTTCCTTTAATGCACAGAAAACCAAGTACAGTAAAAGTCCGTTAATCCGACGACCGATAATTCGAATCTCCCAATAGTCCGAATTTTTCAATTTGAGGCCAAATCCGAATTCACCCGATGGTCCGAATTTCAAGAAGTCCCAAAGTCCCCTTTTTGAGGCATTAGGCCACTCAAATGACACATAATGGAGCACACACATATCATATGTTCATGAATTCACTTTAAAAGTTTACCATTGTCATTGTAGCCTATTACATACTTCAAAACATTCAGATTAATGGTCAAAGGAAGCTACTGATATAAACGTAAACACCTTCTTCTTCTTCTTCTTCTTCCACATCGTCTGCTAGAGAGTTTGTTTTGCTCTTGAACGCATCCTTGGGACGCTCCGATGCGCTACTGGCTTGCACCGCATTTTCTGCAAGCGCATTCAGTCTTGAGCTTGAAAACGCACCTTTGGACGTATTAGTCTTGAGCTTGAAAACGCACCTTTGGATGTTCCGATACGCTACTATTTATAGTTCAGTGATCGGAGCGTCCCAAGGGTGCTTTCAGGACAACAAGACAAGGGTGCTTTCAATACAATATAATATAACAGAGCACGTCACAAAATGAAAATCACAAAATTAAAATTACAAGAACCTCTCAGGGAAGTGCCGTTGTTAAGGCATTACTTCCCGAACCACATCTGATCTGATCTTCAAGAGCAAGACAAACTCGCTAGTAGACGGAAGAAGAAGAAGACGTTTATATCAGCAGATTCCTTTGACCATTAATCTGAATGTTTTGAAGTAGGTAATAGGCTACAATGACAATGGTAAACTTTTGAAGTGATTTCATGAACATATGAGATGTGTGTGTGCACCATTGTGTCATTTGGGTGGCCTAATGCCTCAATGTTTTCGTCATACACAGGTTCATAGGGGTAAAGTCCGATAATCCGAAAAATCCACTAATCCGAACGAGGGCCGGTCCGCTGCCCTTCGGATTAACGGAAGTTTACTGTACATTCAATTTTCTAACCGACAGAATCTCACTGACTCCCATATATTTTTTAATGATGTAAATATTCCCACTTCCCCTAGTATTGACATTCTCGGTGTAACATTAACTACTAACTTGAGCTGGACACATTATGTTAGAAGCATTGCTAAGAATGCCTCTAAAAAACTGGGACTCCTGTACAGAGTTCGAGAATTCTTCACTGACGAGCAGTTGGCCGTAATATATAAAAGTCATGTGCGTTCTCAGATGGATTACTGTTCACCTCTGTTGAGTGGAAGTGGAGTGGTTGCATTGAGGCAGTTGGACAAAATTCAAAATAAAGCTATTAGATTAATCAATAACCCTGCAATCACACAGGACCTTCCTACATTATCCATACGAAGAAACGTTGCATCCCTTGCATTATTCTACAGATATTTTCACAGCAATTGTTCCGAGGAACTTGCTTCAATTGTGCCGCCTCTCCACATCTTTCCCCGTAGAACTAGGGCAGCTGAGAGCGCCCATGAATTTACACTTTCTCCTCCACAATGCAGAACTTCTGCTTATCAAAATTCATTTATCCCTAGAACTACTGGTACTACTCTTTGGAATTCACTTCCCTCGAATTGCTTTCCACAAACTTACAATCTACAAATGTTTAAATCCAGTTGTTACAAACATTTTATGAATGGAGGATGCCTTTAGGCACATGGACCTTTTTGTTTTATCTGTTTTTCCTTCCTCCGTTCATTGTCTCTTAAAAAAAAAAACAAAAAAAAAAAAAAAAAAAAAAAAAATTTACCCTCAACCTAGTTTTAACTGGGATATAGACCCAGTGATGCATTTTTTTACCTTCATGCACTCTGCTCAAGACTTGAGTGCTCCACACGAAGTGCAGTTCCGGTCTCACATCCTAATGGTGGCGTTCCAGGCAGCCTTATTCAGAGCCGCCTCACTTTTCAGGTTTTCAATTCAAGATCAGACCGTAAGGTCTTTCCTATCTCCTTCCTTCCATCAGCCACATTCAAAAGTTTATCCTAGACAATGATGAGAAACTAACCTAGATGAATATTTGTGTTCTCATGATAATCTATAAGTTAGTTTGGCACCTTTCATTGCAGTTGTTTAGTATTAACCATATAATTATTTGTACAGGCACCAGATTCCGTCCTCTGTCCCTGGATGTACCGAAGCCACTATTCCCAGTGGCTGGTCTGCCCATGGCCCAGCACCACATCGAGGCCTGCGCTGCCGTCCCGGACATACGAGAGATTCTCCTTCTTGGGTACTTCCCCGCTCATCAGCTCCATCAGTTTGTTACAGACATGATTGCTGCATACAAGATTAAGATAAGGTGAAGAATTAAAAAAAATCTGTATTTATCTATGTATGTATTTATATACTCAGGCACATACCCCATAGCTAAGGTGGCCGACTTGAGATAAGGTGAAGAATTAAAATGTTATGTATTTATCTATGTATGTATTTATATACTCAGACACATACCCCATAGCTAAGGTGGCCGACTTGAGATAAGGTGAAGAATTAAAATGTTATGTATTTATCTATGTATGTATTTATATACTCAGACACATACCCCATAGCTAAGGTGGCCGACTCGAGACAGAGCCCGAACAGTGACAACACAACACAAAATATTTTCTGTAGATATAGAAAACTAAATTTATAGGCGGGTGCCCAACCCCGAAAGGGGTTGAAATAGGGGAGCTATCCCCCCGAAAGGTGGCTTTCTAGGGTCTTTCCTAGCTGATGCTGAGAGGGTTGGGCTCTAGTCATGTGGTGATGGGCTGGTCTATCAGTGAGAACTGAGCGATCTCTGCCATACCCATAGCTTACTCTGACTGTTCCTTTTACTTATATGTTTTCTAGATCTCAAGTGACGGCGTCTCTTCCGTGGATTGACCTCCCAATCTACCAAGATTGGAAGCCAAAGCGTCACATTTTTCCTTTGCCCCTCAACTTTCTCTTCATAATTGCTGAGGGGCACAGGGCCCTGGGTGGGGCTTTGGTTTCCCGGGCGTTTCCGCACCCTCCTCAGCTCCCCGCCATGGAAGGCTTCGGTCACCCAGGCTTTATTGTGGTCGGCAGGGAGGGTTCTGTGGGGGCGCTCGGTTATGGCCTTGGCCTTGCTCGGGGCCTTGGGGCTGTTCGGCCAGGCAGCTTGGGGAACAACAACAACAACAACAACTAAATTTTATTGTATAGTTTATATTGTAACATCATCATAATATACTCTTAAGTTGCCAAGCTAAATAATTGGAAGAAGACTATAAATTACTAACAAATTAAACTTACTGTAGAGGTATTTTGCCATGACCATTGTTTAGCTCTTTCCTTGAGGGAAGTAAGTTGTCCAAGATGTTTACAGTACCGTACATACATTTTTAAAGGCCGAGTGCTCCTCACAGAGTGGTTTGAAGATGTAGTTCATTTTTTGCTATTAACTCCTTCAGTGCGGGCATAATTGCCCAAAATTACCTTCATTCCATGTTCTTTTTCATGCATAAGCACGAGCCAGAGCGTAATACAATTATATATACATCCATAAAATGACAATGATAGAGCTTTCCAGTGACACCTGACTTATACCTGTACGACATCTGGTTATCTTGCAAACGAAGGCCAAAATCGGATTTATTTTACAATTTTTGCTGTTTTATGCTATGTGTAACACTGCACGTGAGTGAACCAGCTTTGTCTCATAGCTCAGTGTGTGGCCCCCACCTACCTGTGGCGGATGGAGCGCCCCCTACGCTCCTTGCAACAGCTGGCCTCTCTCTCTCTCAGACCTCATAATAGCCTCAAAATGGCACCCGTCATATGACAGGCACCGTACAGAAGGGGTTAATAATATAATGGGCATATGAATATTAACTTTATTATGTCGGTAACCTATATATTGTTCCACATATTTAACTTTTTTATATGTTTGTTGCAGGTACCTACAGGAGTACCAGGCCCTGGGTACTGCAGGAGGCATCTACCACTTCCGTGACCAGATCAGCTCCGGCAACCCTGATGCTTTCTTTGTTTTGAATGGTGACGTGTGTGGTGACTTCCCACTACAACAGATGTTAGACTTCCACACCAGTCTTCCTACACCATCACTTATAACCATCATGGGTACTGAGGCTACCAGGCACCAGTCTACTATGTATGGATGTATAGGTCAGTTACACCAAAGGCAATGTCACGCGAGTACATCTTATGACAATGTTTGATAGTTTTTTCTCATACCTGTATAGTGTACTGTAAGTCTGACATCTAGTAACTTGTCTTGAGAACTACAGTATATCCGGTTCCTTTTCAACTGGCGATAAATTGAATCCCTTAGCAGCTAATTTCTCTATATTTGATGGAAAAATATGAAACTATTATGTCTCTGCATCATATGAAGACCATGTTTATATAATTAGCACCATATTTCACTACACAATCTTTAAAATAACAGAAATTTTGATGGGAACTCCCATCAGCTGAAAAGAAATTGATTATAGGTGCAATACTTCTATGAAAGATACATAATTTTTCATTAGGAAATAAATTATTATAATAGGCCTACCATACTGGTATCATCTATCTATCTATTTACTCAGGCCCATTCCCCTTTTTTTTTTTTTTTTTTTTTTATCATCATCTAGGGGTGCCGACTCGAGACAGAGCCCGAATATAACACAAAAGAATAAACAATGAACACACAAAACACAAATTCACAGACATCTAGGTCATCTGTATAATAATTTGTATCCCCCTCCCACAGTTGAGGACAAAGAGACTCACAGATCCTTCACTACGTAGAGAAACCATCAACCTTCGTGTCCAACCTCATCAACTAAGGAGTGTATATCTGTTCCCCGGATGTCTTCAAGAGGCTGGGGGAAATATTCCACTCCCGAGAGGACTTCTATAGTTGTGAAGGTGGGGAGGGGACAGAGAGTATCCGCCTAGAACAAGATATCCTCATGCCCATAGCAGGTATTATAGCATGTCATATTTGTACTTAGAGATAACAAAACATTACTATAGGTAGTGGGCGGGTGCCCAATCCCGAAAGGGCGGGTGCCTGACCCCGAAAGGGGTTGAAATAGGGGAGCTATCCCCCCTTTACCTTTTGATACCTTTTGATGTGTTCGCCGCTCTTCTAGCGGCACCAAGGAGCGCGACGCCCCTCGTTATGGGTGGTGATTTGGTGCAGTAGACTGTTTGAAGCGACAGCTCGCTCCCTTGCGAGGATGGGCTCGTCTGGCACTTTTTGCAGTTCGACATCTAGGGCTCTCTTGAAGTTGTCTAACGAGATGTCCCTCATGTCTCTTACTCGCCGTGGGAGTTTGTTGAAGAGACGTGGGCCTCTGTGTGATAACCAGCCCTCTCGCAGAGAGCCCATAGCACCCCTGTTATTCATCCGGGGTATTTCGCATTCCCAGCCTCTCCTATCACTGAATTTCATGACTATCGGAGTATGTAGGTTTGGTACTAAACCCTCTGCGATTTTCCACGTGTATATTATTAGGTAACGTTCTCTTCTACGTTCCAGTGAGTACAGATTCAGTGCTCTTAAACACTCCCAATAGTGTAGATATTTTATCGAACTTATATGCGAAGTGAAATTTCTTTGTACACTCTCTACGTCATTTATTTCACCTGCTTTGTATGGGGATGTTAATACGCTACAGTATTCAAGCCGCGGTAGCACTAGAGATTTGAAGAGCGTTATCATAGGCAATTCACCGCGTGTTTTAAAAGTACGCAGAATCCAACCCGTTAGACGTTTCGCAGCCGCCACTTTGACCTGGTTATGTACTTTGAAACCCATATTTTCAGACATTAATACCCCAAGGTCTTTCACACTGTCTTTCCATTCTATTATGTGGTTAGATTCTGTTAAGTAATTTGTAATTTCTTTAACACCATTATTATCTCCGTACCGTATTAACTGGAATTTGTCCTCATTGAATTGCATGTTGTTTTCCCTGGTCCACTGGAACACTACATTCATGTCTTCCTGCAGTCGGCCCGTGTCCTCTTGTGTGTTTACTATCTTGCTTAATTTTGTGTCATCAGCAAAAGACGACACCGTACTGTGTCTGGTGTTGGTATCTATGTCGCAAATTAGTATGAGGAACAGAAGGGGCGCTAGCACTGTTCCTTGGGGCACTGAGCTTTTGACATCCGAAGGCTCAGAAGTGACTTGGTTTACTGCTACCGATTGTTTTCGGTTTATGAGGAAATTGTATATCCACCGTCCGATTTTCCCAGTTATACCTTTTGCTTTCAGTTTGTGGGCTATTATACCATGGTCACATTTATCAAATGCCTTAGCAAAATCGGTGTAAATGACATCCACGTTTTTCTTTTCTTCTAGCGCTTTAACCCTCTGTTCCCGGAAGGGCTCTTGAACGCCCATAAAAAAGCATACACGAGCTGCCCGGAAGGGCTCTTAAACACCCATGAGGTCAAAGCCTGTGAGCTTGGTGTGCGAGGCGTCGGTCCGACGCATGTAAACAACAGCCGGCTGGACCGACGCCCCGCATCTCCGGCCACAAGAAGGAGAGCGTCGCTTGTTCGTGTGTGCCTGTATGTTGTTGTTAAGTATCGAAAAGTTGTTGTTGTTGTTGTTGCTGTTCCTCAGGCTGTCTGGCCGAGCAGCCCCAAGGTCCCAAGCAAGGCCAAGGCCATAACCGAGCGCCCCCACAGAACCCTCCCAGCTTACCATTAATAATGCCCAGGTGACCGAAGCCACTCAAAGGCGGGGAGCTGAGGAGGGTGCAAAAACGCCCGGGAAACAAAAGCCCCACCCAAGGCCCTGTGCCCCTCAGCAATTATAAAGGGAAAGTTGAGGGGCAAAGGAAAAATGTGACGCTTTGGCTCCCAATCTGCCAGGGTTGGCAGTAGGGAGGTCAATCCACGGAAAAGACACCGTCACTTGAGATCTAGAAAATATATAAGTAAAAGGAACAGTCAGAGTAAGCTATGGGTATGGCAGAGAACGCTCAACTCTCATTCTGATAGACCAGCCCATCACCAAGTATCGAAAAGTAGTGTAAAGTGGCTGTTTTGGCCATAAAGTTATCTCCAATGAAATCATCATCACAACTCAACCAGTTGACTTAGAGAGCTCTACTTAATGCCATTCTACAGGTAAATAACACAGCTACGCTTGGGAATGCGGGAAGCAGTCTGATAAACGAATATACGGTAGCCTAGCCTAGACGTTTTTCGGCCAAAACACCCGGGTTTCGAGGAATATACAGTATATATAATACATAGCCGGGGCTGGAGGGTTAAGAATTTTGTCATAGTGTTCCAAAAGTTGTGAGAGACATGATCTTCCCGCTCTGAACCCATGTTGACCGGTGTTGTGTAGTTCATTTGTCTCCATGAATGTTGAAATTTTGCTTCGCAGGACTCGCTCGAAAACTTTAATGATGTGAGAGGTTAGAGCTACCGGGCGGTAGTTTTTTGGTAGTGCTTTACTCCCTCCTTTATGCAGTGGGGCAATTATTGCGTTTTTCAAGCTATCTGGTATGTCACCAGTGTCTAGACTCCTTCTCCACATTATAGCCAGGGGTTTTTGAGAGGTTTTCCTTACATTTTTTCATTAGGATTGAATTCCATGAGTCCGGGCCTGGTGCCGAGTGGGATGGCATGTTGGAAATGGCCTCTTCTATGTCTTTTGGACCGAAATCAATATCCAGCATCTGAGGGGTTTCCGTGGGGGAGGTTTCCATGAAAAATATATTTTGGTCTCTGATGACTTTTGTTTCATCAGGCTCACTGAATGCCATTTCATACTGCCTGCTTAAGAGTTCGCTCATTTCCTTTTTGTCCCCTGTGAAAGAGCCGTCCCCTTTGCTCAGTGGGCCGATGTTTGATGTTGTTTTAGCCTTTTGTTTGGCGTATGAAAAGAAGTATTTGGAATTTTCCTTTATACCTGCAATAGCTTTCCTCTCCTCTTCCATATGTTGTAGTTCATATGATATTCTTAGCCTTTGTTCAATTTCCACAATTTCTCTATCTATTTCGACCTTTTGCCTATCCTGTAGATTTTGATGTGTGCGTCTTTGTGTGAGTAATTTTCTTCTTCTGTACAGCCTCCTCCTTTCCCGATCTTGTTTGCTTCTTCGTTTTGTTTGTCTTGCAAACTTTGCAGCTTTGTGCAGTGGCAGTATCGTAACCAATGGGGTTTAGTTTTCCGAGTGACGTATCTGCTACTGCTGAAGGCCCAAAACACGGTTAAAGTTTTCACATTTCATCTTTGCCTAGTACTTGCGACACCTCGGTTGGGTTACCTTCTTTGGAAGGTAATCAAGTCGTACCCCACCTGCTCGTGGTGACCTCGCAAACACCCATTTCTATTTATTTTTTCCATTTATTCTTTTTTCAAGATAGGGTGACACAAACGGGGGCGGCGCTACCTGGGTTTATCCCAGGTAGTAGTTTAATTTTACTCTAATTTTATTGAGTGTTTTGTATATTTTTAATTGTAGGCTACATAAATATAAACAATGGCCGGCCAAGGCAAACGGAGGCAGAATTTATTGGGAGATGAAGAGAGCTATGAATTTGAGGGATTTCTGGCAGAGGGTAGTGAAGTGGAGGATCAATTGACTGTAGTGAAGAGACAGATGATGGGTCTGTTAAGATGGAAGGGAGTTATGGAGAATTGGAGGAGAGATATAGGTGTGAAGGTGGAGTCACTGACAGAAATATGTGGAGCCAGTTCAGTAGCAACTGCAGATGGGCCATTAATTGCTAACCTAGATGCAGTGATAAGGAAAGTAGATGAGCTGGAGGCAGAGAACATGGCACTCAAGGAGCAGCTAAAGGAGTATGAGGGCCATTTAAGTGAGAAAGTAAAGGGAGTAATAAGTGAGGAGAAAGATGAGTGGACAAGGGTGGGGAATGCTAAGGTGGATGCATTGGAAGAAATCATGAAGGAGCAGGTGGAAGAGAGAGAAAAAGAGAAAAGAGAGTTTGAGAAGAATGTAGTGCAGGTTTTGAAGAGCAAGGAAAAGGTAGTGAGGGAAACAGTGGAGACCAAAAAGGAGCCGACCAAACGCACCACTGAGGTGGTAGATGGTGGTAAGAAAAAAACTGTCTGGGACCATCAGGTCCTGGTAGTGAAGCCAAAAGACCGATCCTCCGTGCCAGTAAGCCCACCAGATACAAAGGCAATCGAGACTGCTTTGGCTTCGGTTCCGGTTAACAAGTTAACTAGAACCGAGTCAGGTGTACTGGTGGTACGACTTCCATCCAAGAAAGCCAAAGAAGATGCAGGAAGGGCCATCAATCAGTGTTTGGGGCTGGACAGTGCCTTCAGTGTCTCCGAACCAAAGAAGATGATGCCAAAAATGACTCTGGTAGGCATTGCTAATGACGCTGAGGATAATGAGATCATTCCCAGCATCCTCAACAAGAACCCAAGAATAAAGTCCCTGGTCGACGATGGCTTAGCTATGAATTTGCTATTCACTAAGCAAAAGAGTGATGCACACACTAAGATTGCGGTAGTAAAAATGTCACCTGAAATACGCTCTTCCATTGTGGATGATGGCAATTTTGTGTATGTTGGACTTGTGAGATGTCGTGCATACGATCGCTTCTGGGTAACACAATGTTACCATTGCCAGGGCTTTGGTCATACCAGTGACAGGTGTTATCGGAAAAATGAGGATCCAAAATGCAACTTCTGTGCCGGTACTCATAACTCAAAAGACTGCACCAACAAGACTTCCCCCAAATGTATAAATTGTATGAGCTCCACATCAGTTACGGAGCCGCCACATCATTTCGCCTCAAGTAGAAATTGTCCTTTAATGACAGCTCAGAGAAATAAAGTTATTGAGAACACCAATTTTGTAGGTTCAAAAAACTGAAAAATGCACATGGGAGCCGGTTGAAACTGGGTCTGTTGAATGTTCGTTCCTTGCGTAACAAAATGGATCATATTTGCGAGATCTTGGATGAACGTAACCTTGATGTATTATGTCTCACTGAGACCTGGTTGTTCGAGTCAGATCTGAATATTATCCAGGCGGCATTGCCTAAAACCCATTCCATAATAAATGTTCCTAGGCCTAGGGGAGATCATCCGGGTGGTGGAGTGGCAGTTGTCTACTCCACATCTCTGGTGAATATCTTGCAAATAAGCCATAACCCAGCCCCTCTTTATTATGAACTGTTGGAAGTGGAAATAAAACTCCATCAACAAATTCTAAGAATGGCAGTTGTCTATAGGCCTGGACATCGTGGCACAGATAGGGGTTTTATGGAAGAGTTTGGGCAGTTTCTCGAGGAATTTTCTGCTAAAACCGGAAGACTTTTGATATGTGGAGATTTTAATTACTGGGTTGACAGCCCTCATCTGAAGCCATTCTCTCCTGAGTTCCTTGAGTTGACTGATCAGAACAATTTTGTAAACCATGTGTCCCACCCAACTCATATCTTAGGACACACCCTTGACTTGGTTTTCTCTCCTGTGGGTTGTGGTGGTGTTCTGGATGTTGATGTTGAGAATGCTGACCCTAATACCTCTGATCATGCTTTGATTACTTTCAGCTTTGATTTCCCTAAGCCACTCACACATGAAAAAGTAATCAGATTTAGAAATTATAAAAATGCAGACCTAAATTTGGCTAGCAGTGAAGTAAAACAGTACTTGGGAAGTATTGATACTTCCAACCTTACTTCAGATGAGCTGGTGGAGGTACATGGAAATGCACTTAAATTAGTGTTCGATCATCACTGTCCAGAAGTAGAGAAGAAAATCATAGTACGTGGTGATTCGCCCTGGGATAGCACTCGAGTTAAATTTCTTAGAAGAGCGCGTAGAAGAGCTGAACGTGAATGGCGGAAAAATAAAACAGACTCTACATGGTTGCAATATCTGTCAGCCAGAAGAGCTGTGGTCCACAAAATCAAAGATGAAAAGAAAGTGTATTATCAGGGAAAAGTTGACTCGTGTGGTAACGACCAGAGGAGGTTGGCTTCAATTGTAAACAGTTTACTTGGAAAAACAAGAGTCAGCTTAAGACCTTCTGTACCTGATGCCGAGTTGGCTGCCAACTTTGTGGCATTTTTTGCTGGCAAGATAACTCGCATAAGACAGGAACTGGATGATGCTTCTGTTGGTGAAGAACTTTCAGTTGTACTCCAACCCCGACACATTCCTAATAATGTCCTCTCATCCTTTCACTCAGTAGAGGTGGACATGATCTCGTCCTACATAAGAAACCTCAATAAAACATTTTGCCCGTTGGATCCCATAAATGTTTCCAAGCTACCAAGAGTCTATGATCACACTGTTGAGTTTATTTCCAAAATAATTAATAAGTGCTTCTCTGAAGGTAGCTTCCCACATTCTGAAAAGCATGCACTACTCCGACCTACTCTAAAGAAACCTGGACTTGATGTTGAGAACATGTTGAACTATCGTCCTGTCTCCAACCTGTCCTTCATATCAAAGATATTAGAGCGTGCAATACTTGACCAATTACAACCACTACTTCAGCAGAATGAAACTATCCCAATTTTTCAGTCTGCTTACCGACAGCATCATTCAACTGAAACAGCATTGATTAGAGTACATAATGATCTAGTTGAGAACATTTGCAATGGTGTGGCCTCACTATTGGTCTTGCTTGATCTCTCTGCGGCTTTTGACACAGTGGATCACGAGTTGTTATTGAGTGATCTTTATGATTGTGGTGTGCGTGACTCCGCTCTCTTGCTTCTTGGGTCGTACTTGTCAGGTAGATCCCAGAGTGTGATGGTAAATCAAGTGGTCTCGGACTCGACACCCCTGCAGTATGGTGTTCCGCAGGGATCAGTTTTGGGTCCTATCCTATTTATAATTTATATTAGCAGTTTGTCTCTTCTGCTTCGTGCACATAATGTCACCTTTCACTTTTATGCAGATGACACCCAGATTTATGTGAGAATCACAAATATAGTTGATATACGGAGTAAGATGGAATTGTTGATGTCTGATATCAAGAAGTGGATGAGAGCGAGAAAACTTAAACTAAATGATGGTAAAACTGATATTCTCATCATCCGAGGAAATAGAAGAGCTGATGATATAGTGGGTGCCCTCTCCATCAATGTGGGTGGATCTCAGCTGCGACCGGCCAACTCTGTTCGAAATCTGGGTGTATATGTGAACTCCCGATTAGATTTCAAAGAGCATGTAAACCAGATAGTTAAAAGTTGTTACTTGCACATCAGAAATCTCTATTTGGTGAAGCCGTTTATAACCAGACGTTGCCTCCTGACGTTGGTTCACTCATTGGTCTTCTCTCGTGTTGATTATTGCAATGCCCTGTTGGTGGGTCTTCCAAATTATATTTTGAAGAAAGTTCAGTCTGTTCTTAACAGGGCCGCAAGACTAATTTTTGGTGTTCCACCTAGAACTCCTACTACATCTCTTCACATAGAACTGCACTGGCTGCCAGTAAGAGCAAGAATAGAATTTAAGTTGTGTTTGGTGACTTTTAAGGTTCTCAAATTTGGTGAGCCTGGGTACCTTGCGGAGCTGCTCAGGCGCCCACCGGCACACCATGGTGTAGTTGTTGTTGTTGTTGTTGTTCCCCAAGCTGCCTGGCCGAACAGCCCCAAGGCCCCAAGCAAGGCCAAGGCCATAACCGAGCGCCCCCACAGAACCCTCCCCGCCGACCACAATAAAGCCTGGGTGACCGAAGCCACTCCATGGCGGGGAGCTTGAGGAGGGTGCGGAAACGCCCGGGAAACCAAAGGCCCACCCAGGGCCCTGTGCCCCTCAGCAATTATGAAGAGAAAGTTGAGGGGCAAGGGAAAAATGTGACGCTTTGGCTTCCAATCTTGGTGGATTGGAAAGTCAATCCACGTTAGAGACGCCGTCACTTGAGATCTAGAAAATATATAAGTAAAAGGAACAGTCAGAGTAAGCTATGGGTATGGCAGAGATTGCTCAGTTCTCACTCTGATAGACCAGCCCATCACCACCCATGGTGTAGTTGTGCGTCATGACAATGACCCTTTTCGTCTTGATGAACCAAGGGCTTTCCAGCAGTCTTCTTTCTTTGAGAGGTCATTCTCCTACATGGCTCCGAGGTTGTATAACAGGTTGCCGCTGTCCATGAGACAACTGAGTTCTGTTGAATGCTTCAAGAGACAACTTAAGACTTTTCTCTTTGAGAGAAGCTATGATCTTGAGAGAGGTGTCATGACGGATGGCTATAGAGTTTAGGCTATTTTGCCACTGCTAGTGATTGTTAAATGTGTGTTGTATATAAGCCTTCTTTTGATGCATTGATTTTTGTTCTTTTTTCTTTCTCTTTTCGAGCGCTAGTGAATTCTTCGGAAAAATTGGCGCTTATGAGAAATAAGTAACATGCTTATTATTATTATTATTTATATGGTGGCTACAGATTTGGGTCATGGTTTCTGTTATTAAGACTAGACATTCTGCTGGTGTCAGGGTATCCATTAAATCTTCCCAGTCTATTTCCTCCATTTCTTGATTTACCTCTTCCCACCTAATGTTTTTGTTATTGAAGTTAAATTTACTGAAGGGGCCGGTTTTTGTTCTCGATTCTGAGGTTGTCTGTACACTTTCTAAGGTTGTTTTGATCTCAATTAATTTATGATCTGAGTATGTTGTGTCCGATATGTTAATGCTGTGTACTAGAGAGTCGTTGTTAGTGAAGACCAGGTCTAGGATATTGTTTTCCCGTGTGGGTTCAGCAATATGTTGGGTAAGACTAAAAAAATCACAAAGTTCAAAAAGCTCTCTCGTATTAGTATTTGCTTCTCCGGTGTTATTTGCCACGAACTAGTTTTCTAGTTGTCTCCATTTATGTTTGGTAGGTTAAAGTCTCCTAGCCATATAATATTTGGTGTTGGGTTCCCCAGGGTTTCCACTTCTGGTTTTATTTTGTTGAGCTGGGTTTTGAATTCTTCTCGGGAGTCTAGAGGCCTGTATGTAACAATAACTGCTAAATTTAGGGATTCTATTTTAACTCCAAGTATTTCCACCACTTCATTACTGTTATTTAGGAATTCGGTACATATCAGTGAGTCATGTATGTACAAGGCTACACCTCCATGTGATCTATGCATTCTGTCCGCCCTATGTAGGTTGTAACCAGGAATCCATACCTCACTATCTTCCTGATCTTTAATGTGAGTTTCTGTGAGAGCCGCAAATATAGCATTTCCTTCTTCTAGCAGGCCCCTAATAAATGGTACTTTGTTCGTGGTTCTATTTTTTAGGCCTTGGATATTTGCAAACAAGATTGGGGGAGGGATTGTTTGGACCTGTACTATGTGTACCTAATAGTCTTCGGGATGTATTGGCCACTCTTGGGAGGCCAGGAGGTGCTCGAGGTGTTCTATGTGCTCTTCCATCTCCCTCAGTCTCTTCATCTTCATCTGCCCTTTCCCTCCTTGCCTTTTTCCTCTGTCTCGTCCTCGCATAGCTAGAGAGTTTTTTGGGCTACCATTCGTGTTAGGTCTAGCATATCTCCAAGTCCCTTTAATATGAAAAGCTGGTCATTTCATATTGTAGCAGGTCTTGTTCTCAAGTGATGTCTTGCAAAGGGATGGGTGGTGGTATTTGCAGGTTTCACCAAATCTACATTTTCCATGACTGGTTATGTTGTTGCAAATTTTGGGATGAGCAAATCTACATGAATTCCCATTATATTCGCCCTTTTGACCAAAGTAGCACCTTCTTTCCAGATAATATCTGCACACTGGTGTAGACAACCCCAGTAGGTGTGACTGGGGCTGCAAGGGGTTATGTGGTGAGCTAAGTGTGGTTGTGGGTGATAGTGGGCTTGGTGTATGGGTGGGTGAGGCCTGCAGGGGGGTGGAGTTACGGGTCAGTTGTAGGTGGGCAGGTGGCAGTGGTGAGGGGGGAGACGATGTGGAAGGGGAGCCTGATATGGGGGCTTGTTGCATCCTACGCCAAAGGCGGCTTTCTAGGGCCTTTCCTAGCTGATGCTGAGAGGATTGGGTTCTAGTCTTGTGGTGATGGGCTGGTCTATCAGAGTGAGAACTGAGCGATCTCTGCCATACCCATAGCTTACTCTGACTGTTCCTTTAACTTATATATTTTCTAGATCTCAAGTGACGGCGTCTTTTCCGTGGATTGACCTCCCAATCTACCAAGATTGGAAGCC
Source organism: Paralithodes platypus (assembly GCA_032716605.1). Taxonomy (NCBI): domain Eukaryota; kingdom Metazoa; phylum Arthropoda; class Malacostraca; order Decapoda; family Lithodidae; genus Paralithodes; species Paralithodes platypus. The sequence goes on from CM064502.1 coordinate 50,019,065, forward strand.
AAAGCGTCACATTTTTCCCTTGCCCCTCAACTTTCTCTTCATAATTGCTGAGGGGCACAGGGCCCTGGGTGGGGCTTTGGTTTCCCGGGCGTTTCTGCACCCTCCTCAGCTCCCCGCCATGGAGTGGCTTTGGTCACCCAGTCTTTATTGTGGTCGGCAAGGAGGGTTCTGTGGGGGCGCTCGGTTATGGCCTTGGAATTGCTCGGGGCCTTGGGGCTGTTCGGCCAGGCAGCTTGGGGAACAACAACAACAACAACAAACTTTACAATAATCTTGACCCCTTAACTTCTCATAACTCAAAAAGGCCTAGAACAAACTGACTGTAAATATCCACACTTATTTCCTGGTGGGTTCTTCCCAAATGAAAGAAATGTCAGCTCCATTGCTTTCATTAATTTTGAGTTATGAGAAGTTAAGGGGTCAAAATTATTGTCAAGTTCATTGGCGCTACCTATAGGTGACTATGAACTGTATATATTTAAAAAAAATAAAAATATTTCACTAGGTCTTGATAGCGTAATGCATAAGTGCGCAGAATTTCGATGTGAGTATCCTAGGTTCGAGTCCTTTGAGTACCACATGTATTTGTTGATTTCATTAACCCGGCAAGTGCGGCAAGACTGATAGAAGTTTTACTGGTGGGCTGCGGGAAGCCTTATATAATCCAAGCCTAAAAAAAAAAAAAAAACCCCCATTTAAATCAGCCCAGTATAATTTTTTTTTTTTTTTAATTGCCCCTTGGCCATGCCAAATATCACTCCTCCACATCCCCTCCTTCTACCCTTCCCCCCCCCCCCCTTTCAATTATCACCTTTTCTCCCTGTTATTCCCTTATTCTTAGGTATATATTCGTGCTAACATTAGCGAGTTGCTAGCAGGGCGTGGTCATATGTGTTACCAAGCGTGGGAAAGAGCGAGAGAGAGACTCCCACGCAACAGTGTCTCTCCAGCCGTCTTCACGGCTGGCTGGCTGGCAGGCTGCCTCAGCCATATGTTATGTAACTCCCGGCCTCTATCGCCGATATTGACCACCCAAACGCTGTTTCCACTTGTTTTATTGCTGTAACAGGTTAATACCTTTATAATCAACGTAAAATAGGCGCATATGGATAAGTATTAATGATATTTAGGGTACGATGACGATTTGAGTGAAGAAAACAGCCTAAATACCTCCGCACAGGGAGGGGTGGCCACTACCCTCCCTGCGCACTTCAGAGGTTAATTGAGTTTAGATGTGAAGTTGGTTGGTGGAAAAAACATAATAATTCAAATGGTCACACTGGTACAATTTATAATTCAATAATTCTTAACCTTTATGTTGAGGTATTTATCCCGAGAAGCGTCAACTACAGTACGTAGGAGATATATAGTAACAAAAATAAGAGGAACTGGCCAAAAAATGTACAAATTTATCTCCAAGGGGAGTCTTGGAGGTGTTATTTTAAGCTTGGTAGAGGTCTAGGGTACAAACTAGAAACAAACTATCCATCCACTACAGGTACTGGCCAGGCGTACGTCGAAAAATGTACAAATTTATCTCCAAGGGGAGTTATCTCCGGGTTTAGTCTAATACAGTCTAGGGTACAAACTAGAAACAAACTATCCATCCACTACAGGTACTGGCCAGGCGTACGTGTATACAACAGATCGATGGTGGTCACAGATTAAGACAGCTGAGTTGGCCATAATTATATGCCAACCGTCATTATCAATAGGTTAATTTTTTGGTCTGTTTATATATTTATGTATACTGTTTATATTTTTTAGTTTCCTTTCTAGACCTCCATCAAGCTTAAACAAAAACACCGAGACTCCCCTATCAAGATGAATTTGTAAATTTGTCGGTAGAATTTTTTTCTGACCGAAGGCCAGTTCTTCCAACATTACAGGCTCGCTATCGCTCGTTAGGAAAATAATTGACACCTAAATGGCACAAATGGTCTTTGCTAATATTAAGACCTTTTGTGCCATTTAGGTGTCAATATTTTTCTGGCGGGTGTTATTTAAATCTTTGTCTAGGGAACAAGTTATAATAATAAAACCTTCCATCCACTACAGGTACTGGCTAGGCGTACGTGTATACAACAGACCGATGGTGGTCACAGATTAAGACAGCTGGGTCGGCCATATATGCCAACCGTCATTATCTACAACAATACCACACCACCAAGAAAGACCGTCTGACTCTTAACAGTCCGGACAAACCTACCATCATCGGGGACGTGTATATCCACCCCTCCGCCTCTGTCCACTCTTCTGCCTTGGTAAGACTGTGCTGCTCATATTTTTTCACCAACCAAATATGCTTCTAAACTTAATTAATGAAATCAACAAATACATGTGGCACTCCAAGGACTCGAACCTAGGATTTTCGCACCAAAATTCCGGGCATTTATGCATTACGCTATCAAGACAGTTAATATAATTATTAACACCAAATAACTTCTAATGAAAATAATGAAAGCACATGATCCTCCCGGGTTTGAACCTGGGATACCACATACAGAACATAAACACTAACCATTACACCATCAAGACAGGTAAAGGTTCAGCACATGACCATGATGGATAGATTGATGGGTTTTTTTTACCACCATGCACTCCCTGCTTAATAGTTGAGCTAAGGTAGGTGTCCTGATGTATCAATCTAATCATGTATAGATAATAACCCAAGATATACCCCACAACCTCATCTCCAAGACAGTTATTGTCAGAGCGGGGGACGTCTTATATTTTATTTTAGCCATATTTAGAAGATTCTATGCAGCTAAGGAAGGGAATATGATGGACAAAAAGGCTCATTGTGATAGTGTGTGGCCTTTTAATTGCTAGAGGTCCTTCCTAAACTTAATAACATCGTCTAAAGGAAGTACAATACAGTATGTGGAAGGTGAGAAATCTTGGAATGAAAGCTAAAAGTGCAGTGTATCAAGGAATAGTTGTACAAACAGTGATGTATGGGTCTGATACATGGGTTCTGAAGGCACAGATACAATGGGAGGTAGATAGGGTAGGAAGACCTCCGTTGAGATGGAGAGATTGTGTAGTACAAGCGTTGGAAGATAAGAGAGATGACTGTAGAACAGGCAAGAGAAGTGGTAATAAATAGCAATGAATGGAGAATGCTTGTGAATAGATAAGTGATAACACGATCGTTCGGGAGAGGGGGTCGGGCGTCAGTTGGACTAGATAATAGTCCATCAGGCGCCTGGCCCGGGGAGCCGGTATATATGAAGGGTCGTGCCTGGGTGTGAGGTGGGCGGGTATTGTGGTGTTGGAAAATTATCTTACCCCTTCAGCACCATGACCTTGGTTGATGCCGAGGGTCAAGGGGTCACCGGAGCATGGCAGTCAAGAGCATGAAAGTAATGTACTATAAGCTTGTGTAATGTAACACACATCTGACCATTCGTATTATATATATATATATATAATATATATATATATATATATATATATATATATATATATATATATATATATATACTATACATATGTATATACAGTGTACTATATATATATATATATATATTGTGACGTACCCAGTGCTTGGCAACGCAACCTGATTGTACTCCTTGGTACTCCACTGTACCGCCCGTGATCTGGCTACCGTCAGCCGCTATGTATATTGAGTGTGACAACTTATAACTATGTTCTTTGTATCTCTGCAAAGGTCTCGTCATGTGCTAACCAGTGGTGGGTTTTGTTTTAAGCCATGTCGAGACCTTCCATTTAATATGTAGTATCAATAGAGAAGTTGATAGATAAGACAATGGGAGTTCAGAGAGAGAGAGTGAGTTAGGCTTCAGAGCAAGAGGGTAGCAACGCGCCGCGCTGCCGGCCGGGTGGTTGCCAGACGTATGGACTGGTTGGCAGCCTTGCGCTTATAGCTAGGCGCGACAGGGTTGGTAGTCCATTGCTGCCTGCCTACGCTGCCTTGGGCTGGGCCCATGTTGTCGTACAGCACATTGCCTGGAGGCTGGCTGCGTGTTCCATGACCAGGTTGCCTAGAACCTTTGAGATTCTAACATCCCTTGCCCTCTCTCCCAACTTCTCACGGTTGCACTCTTTCTCTCTGACGACATTACTCTCATTTCATTCTTCTCTCTATTTAAATGCATAACCTTCCCTTGAGGTCCTAAAGGAGTTTCAGCACTCACCTCTCGTATTACTCTTAGGACAAGCATATATTTACATGTATTAGATTTAAGGGGTTAATGTGAACAGCGATCTTCTTGATGAGGATAGTTGGTGAACGTTCTACATGTTCACGAGTTATATGCCCCGCTCATCATCCCATTTGTGACTAGACTGGTGCCATGTGTAAGAGCCCGACCATGCTCAGGAGTTGTCTGTAGAGGGACGAGGACTTAGCCTTGATTTGCATACCGAGCCAGGAGCGAGTGTAGCACCCGAGACTACAGCTCGCTCGTAGTGCCGGTATAGTAGAGTAACGTAATTTATCTGTCCTTGTGTTCTCTACAGTCTTCTCCTGGGTTCTCGCTTTCGGTGCTGGGACTCGTTGTTCCTGTGACTTGGCCTGCTAGCTAGAACACATGGGGATGATGAGTGGGATATATCTTTATTTTACTATGCATTGCAGCTCTCTTTAAGTATATATCTATAACACTTTACAATACACATTACTCACACACAAGACAACACTATTAATACTTTCATGTATCAATTAACTGCACTGTCGTTTTGCTGCTGTGTCCGGAGTTCTGTTGCGTAGGGCGCATACGGACTCGGAGGGGAGACAGAGTGAGAGAAGCGAAGTAGCCTATGCGGTAGTAGGCTACCGGCGCAGTACTGTTGCCTGCAACCTTTTAGTTATTCCAAGTATAGATTCATTATTATAATAAGTGACTACTATTTATGTTCCTCCCATGTGTATTATTAGGTATCTACTGGATCATGAACATCTTGTATGCTACATGCTAGTGCATGTTAGTAGGGGACAGTTAGTGTAGTGCACGCGCTTTCAAGTAGGCGTGTACATTTGTCATTTAGCATTTCACTGTCATACCTTTAGCCTGCTTCTATTCTACATTATTAGAGGCTTAATATTAACGTAGTTTCTTGAGTATTGCATTTCTTTAGTAATAACGTAACCTATAAATGTCTGAGGGAGTTTAGCCTCATAGCCTACCCCTGTTGTACACTTTCGCCGAGTTAAGGTACCTCGTTACCGTAGACGATAACTCTGTAGGGCGTTGGTGCTTTTGTTGTCTGGAGCATATAGTATTTGGGACTGGAATCGAGCGTGTCGTTGTCACTTAAGCCATTTCTGTCCTACGATCAAGAATCCCGAATATGTATTGCCGATCCAGCCGTAACAAAATGGCGACCTTGCACAAGATTCAGTAGTATCCTATCACATGTTTTTTGGAGAACTATTCTATGCTACCTAGTAGAGCTGGCTAGAATTTTCTTGCATATTGGAGGAATTTTTATTGTGTCATTATTGTATTGGTGGACTTGCAGATTGTTTCGTTAGGTGTCTAGAGTAGAGTCATTCAAGCATCTTTAACATTTTGTGAGTCGAGACTGCAATTAGTAATAAGCACTTTTTTTTGTTTATGAACAGCAATTGTATAACCAGCACTATGTCTAATGACTCATAATTTACGGGGGAGGATAACACGGTACAGCCTAGTGACCAGCAAGTACAGCAGATATTTAGGGAGGGGAGTGTTATAAGTGGAGAGAGGGATGCCCGGGCATTTTTTGCAGACACCTTTGACCGAACAGCGCCTGCAGGCTATTGATTGTTACGGTCTTCGCTTTTTAGCCACGGTTTTGGGGCGGGACTGTCCTGACAGTTGGCCCAAGAAGAATTTGGTGGCATGTTTGTTGGGTGATGGCGATGGGGCGGTGGGTGGAGTGGGGTCTTGGGGGGTTCCCTCCAAGCCTCCATTCCACTCTACCCCTGAGCTGGGCCCTCAGCCAGCGAGTCTTAGCACGATGCAGCAGGAGGGTTCTCAATGGCAAGCTGGCTTACCCGTAAACACGTCTCGGTGTGGATCCCCCATTTTGTGCTCTCCCCCCCCCAGGCCTGTCTCCTGAGATGTTATTTCAGCTAGAACTAGCTAAGCTTAAGTTGCGAGAGAGTCAACAGGCTAGTATAGAACGGATTAAGCTGCAGGAGACTCAGATATAACAGGCTAGTATAGAACGGATTAAGCTGCAGGAGACTCAGATACAACAGGCTAGTATAGAACGGATTAAGCTGCAGGAGACTCAGATACAACAGGCTAGTATAGAACGCATAGAGGTTGCTAGAATCCAAGCCAATCAGGATGCAACCAGGTACCAGGCTGAAATGGATGTCGAGAAGTCTAGAGTAGAGACCACGGGGCGTCATCTCGGTGGTGGGCACCGGGTTACAGACTCACTTTCGCATTTAATTAAGTTAGTACCCGCATTTGATGAGACAGCAGTGACTGAGTTTTTTGCTCGTTTCGAAAAGAAGTGTCGTGAGTATGACTGGCCGGAGGTTAAATGGGCAGCATTAGTTTCATCACGTCTAGTGGGTAAGGGGTTGAAAGCCTACGATGCACTGTCACTGGACGAGAGTGTCGTGTATGGACTGGTGAAGGAGGCTGTGCTCCGGGCCTACGAACTGCAACCCGAAACTTATAGATTGAAGTTCCGTGGCGTGAATAAGAAGAGCGACGTCAGTTTTATGGAGCACGCACGGGACTTAACAGGTTTCTGGTTTCGGTCCGAGCACGCAGAGTCGGCTGAGGAAATTAAGCAACTTTTCTATCTGGAACAGTTTTACAAATGTACTGGAACCGATCTAACGCTGAACATTAAGGAAAAATGTCCCAAGACAGTAGAGGAGGCTGCCAAGATGGCAGACCTCAGATTATCATTGATTCGTGGTTGTGGTGCCGCTCAGAGGGCTGAGTCAGGGCAGAATGGGCGCTATACCCCACCCACCAGAGTTTTCGATAATAACAAATCCTATGACACGCATAACCACACTAAAAGCATTGCACCTAATAACACCTACAAACACAAGCCTCTCCCGTTTACTAAAGGTCAGGCCCCTTCTTCGCCCGCACAAGGGAAGAAGCCCATTGGGGATGTGAAATGTTACAAATGTCAGAAGCTAGGCCATTATTCACGTGAGTGCCCTAGTAACACTCCCGCTAAGCCGGTGTCATTGGTTCACAGTATCGGTGTGTCTCTGAAGGCTGCAGCAACTGCCCGGGGTAGGTTGTCAGCAGCTGAGGCACACGCGGTAAAGAAGCGTACGGAAGGCTCGACACCTGTCCGGGACACTTTCTGTAGCCATCGGGGACACGGGTTTGTGAGCTGGGGGAGTGAACTACGGAGGGTTGACTTGCTGAGGGATACGGGGGCTTCGCAAACTTTGTTGAGGAACTTCACAGGGAAACCGATAAATGCGGCCAGAGTTGCAGGGTATAAATGCTACGAGGTCATACCCACTTGTGAGGTTGGAGTTGAGAGTGGGAGAGGTGTGCAGGGAGCTGGATGTAGGGATCGTTGAGTGTTTGCCAGTTGAGGGCGTCGACCTTCTTCTCGGCAACGACTTTGCGGTGCCCACTTCCGGGACTCCACCCTTAGTCGTTGCCGAGAGGGCGGCCGACGTGGATGGTGAGAATCGGGAATGGGTTGGGAGGTGCCAACAGGATGAGATGGCCTGTGTGGTAACCCGATCTCGCTCTGCGGCTCCTGCACAGCCTAGCACTCAACCTCGGGGACAGTGGAGGAAGGATCAGGAGAAGGTTGCTAAGGGCAGGAAAAGGGACATTGATTCTGCTGCACTTCTCGGTGATTCGGTACTTGGACCTATAATAAACACGGGAGTTGACTCTGGCCCAGATATGGTGTGTAACAAGGCAGAGTTGGGTAAGACTTCGCGTGAGGCAAGAGCTGTAGCGAGAGCCACTAAGGCAGTAGAGCCTACTAGCCGGGGTAATGTCTTATTACAAAACCATCTTGATGCATTGACGCCCGGGGACATTAGTGAGCAGCAGCTGCAAGACGCTAGCCTAGCTCGTTATAGCAATGGTGCCATAGAGTTGGAGGAAGATGGGGATGCGAAGCCGGGAGATTTCTTTAGGCTCAACAGGATATTGTACCGCAGATTTTTAGACCCCAAATCGAAGTGGGAGGGCGGTGCGAGGGTAGTAGACCAGGTGGTTGTTCCAAATAAGTATAGAGAGTCCTTATTGTGTCTGGCGCATGATGTGCCGGTGGCGGGTCATTTGGGGGTAACAAAAACATTGGCGGCATTGGGCAGGTTTTTCTGGTGGCCTGGGGTCAAGGCTGATGTCTGTGCATGGGTGGCTGGGTGTGCGACCTGCCAGACAACGGGGAAGCCTAACCAGACAATCCCGAAGGCACCTTTGTTTCCCATACCTGTCACCGGGCCTCCGTTCAGCAAAGTTGTAGTAGATTTGGTTGGCCCTTTCCCGCCTACTAGTAGTGGCAATAAATTCCTGTTGACAATCATGGATGTGGCTACGAGATACCCGGACGCATACCCCATGAGAAACGGCTCGGCAAAGGCAGTTGTTAAAAACTTATTATTGTTCTGTTCCCGTTATGGATTTCCACGTGAGGTGCAGTCAGACCAGGGGAGCAATTTTACATCCAAATTGTTCAAGCAAACCCTTCAGTTGCACGGTATATGTTCTGTAGTGTCGTCAGCCTACCATCCCGAGAGTCAGGGAGTCTTGGAGCGGTGGCACTCGACCCTGAAGAGTATGCTACGCTGTTACTGTGCAGAACATGACACTGATTGGGATTTGGGTCTGCCGTATGTTCTGTTCGCTGCACGTGAAGTCCCAGGAGAGAGCCTGGGGTTCAGTCCAAATCAGCTAGTCTTTGGCCATAATGTGAGAGGACCTTTAAGTATGGTGAAAGAGATCTGGGAGGGCGAAGAGAAGCCGGGGTCTGTACTTAAATATGTCCTTGAGAGCCGGGAGAGACTTATAGGTTGCATGGCAGCGGCAGGTAATAACTTGGTTAATGCACAGGCAGTCACGAAGCACCAGTATGACGCCAAGGTGAAGCTTCGGGAGTTTTCGGTGGGTCAGGAGGTAATGTTGCTTTTACCTTTGCCTGGACAACCCCTTTCTGCCAAGTTCATTGGGCTGTATGTGGTGGCTAAGAAACTGTCCGACCTTGATTATCTCGTTGCAACACCTGACCGTAGGAAAAAACATCAGTTATGTCATGTTAACCTCATGAAAGAGTATGTGAGACGCCCCTCAGAGCCTCTCACTGTCCCTGTGCTGGCCTGCAGCGGCCAGGGTGGAGAAGGAGGTGGGGACAGTCATGCTGCTGAGGAGGATAGCTGGGACTGTGTCATTTCCGCGGAACAGTGTGCGGGGAATACTGAACAAGAGGCTAGGCAAGCTGTAAGTCACCTGCCTGAGCACCAGGGTGCTGCTGTCCTAGGCCTGTTCAGGTCATACCCCTCTGTTTTCGCCGAACACCCAGGTCTCACTACTCAGGTAACGCACGACGTGGACGTCGGTGATAATGTGCCCTTCAAGTCAGTGCCCTACCGTGTGCCCCCGGTAAAGTTGCCAGCTTTACGGGAGGAGTTAAAGTACATGGTTGAGAGAGGGATGATCACTGAAGGTTATGTGAAGTGGACATCACCCGTCACGTTGCAGCCAAAACCTGACGGCAAGGTGCGGTTCTGCATAGATTTTCGTAGGCTAAATGGCTTGACCACTACCAACCCTTACCCTTTGCCTCGAGTTGACGACAGCGTGGACAAGATAGGGAATGCAAAGTACCTTACTAAAATTGATCTTGTAAAAGGCTACTGGCAAGTACCCCTGTCGGACCGAGCTAAGCAAGTTTGTGGTTTTGTGGTAGATGGCAAGACCTACCAATGTAACGTAATGCCTTATGGGCTTAAGAACGCACCTGCCACGTTTCAGAACCTGATGAACGATATTTGTGACGAAATCCCTAACTGCACGGTCTACCTTGATGACGTGATAGTATATGATGACGATTTTGAAAATCACCTAAGGCACTTAGAGACCCTGTTTGGGAAGTTGCACGATGCTGGGCTGGTGGTGAACCTGAGGAAGTGCGAGTTTGTAAAGGCTACTGTGCAGTATCTTGGCTTTGTGGTCGGGTTAGACCGGGTGTGCCCCCCCCCCTGAGCAAGATACAGGCTATCAATATGTTTCCCAGGCCCACCACTAAGCGCCAGGTCATGCGGTTCCTAGGTATGATAGGCTATTATAGGCGCTTCATCCGGGGATACTCTACTGTCTTAGCACCGTTAACTGATCTACTGTCGAAGTCAGTGAAGTTCTGTTGGGCTGCGGAGTGTCAGAGGGCTTTCGACCTAGTCAAGCACCTGCTGTGTACACATCCGATTTTGAGGGCCCCAGACTTCTCCAGGAGTTTTCAGCTGGCGACTGATGCCAGCGGTGTGGGTGCCGGGGCAGTGTTACTGCAGACTGATTCCGAGGGCTTGGAACACCCAGTGAGCTTCTTTTCTCGCAAGTTTAATTCGGCACAAAGGAATTACTCGACTATAGAGAAGGAGCTTCTGGCTATCGTTTTGTCGCTCAAACATTTCGAAGTTTATGTTCCAGCCTACGGCCCGGTAGTGACGATTTATACGGACCATCATCCCTTGAAATTCCTAAATCAGTTTCACAATCGGAATATGCGGTTGACAAGGTGGTCCCTAATGCTCCAAGAGTATAATCTCAACATTCAGCATATTGCCGGGAGTGAGAACGTGATAGCAGATTGTCTATCAAGGGTTGATGATCCAAGATAGTCATGCACGGTGTGTGGGTTGAGCAGGAGTAAAATTAGGCTATCATAACGCCGTCCAAAAAGATTATAAAACAATAAAATAAACGAGAAAACACTTTTTTTTTTTTTTTTTAGTTTTGTAAATCTTTATTGTTGTAGCATGATGCATGCGATATTGTGTTTTATGTATAATTCACACTTCAGTTGTTGTGCACCTTTTGCAATTAGTGGCAGCTAAGGGTAGCAGGTCGGTTGGTTGCCTGTCAGATATTGATAATGCTTCTAAGGTCGATTATCTAAAATCTTGGGGGGGCTGTGACGCACCCAGTGCTTGGCAACGCAACCTGATTGTACTCCTTGGTACTCCACTGTACCGCCCGTGATCTGGCTACCGTCAGCCGCTATGTATATTGAGTGTGACAACTTATAACTATGTTCTTTGTATCTCTGCAAAGGTCTCGTCATGTGCTAACCAGTGGTGGGTTTTGTTTTAAGCCATGTCGAGACCTTCCATTTAATATGTAGTATCAATAGAGAAGTTGATAGATAAGACAATGGGAGTTCAGAGAGAGAGAGTGAGTTAGGCTTCAGAGCAAGAGGGTAGCAACGCGCCGCGCTGCCGGCCGGGTGGTTGCCAGACGTATGGACTGGTTGGCAGCCTTGCGCTTATAGCTAGGCACGACAGGGTTGGTAGTCCATTGCTGCCTGCCTACGCTGCCTTGGGCTGGGCCCATGTTGTCGTACAGCACATTGCCTGGAGGCTGGCTGCGTGTTCCATGACCAGGTTGCCTAGAACCTTTGAGATTCTAACATCCCTTGCCCTCTCTCCCAACTTCTCACGGTTGCACTCTTTCTCTCTGACGACATTACTCTCATTTCATTCTTCTCTCTATTTAAATGCATAACCTTCCCTTGAGGTCCTAAAGGAGTTTCAGCACTCACCTCTCGTATTACTCTTAGGACAAGCATATATTTACATGTATTAGATTTAAGGGGTTAATGTGAACAGCGATCTTCTTGATGAGGATAGTTGGTGAACGTTCTACATGTTCACGAGTTATATGCCCCGCTCATCATCCCATTTGTGACTAGACTGGTGCCATGTGTAAGAGCCCGACCATGCTCAGGAGTTGTCTGTAGAGGGACGAGGACTTAGCCTTGATTTGCATACCGAGCCAGGAGCGAGTGTAGCATCCGAGACTACAGCTCGCTTGTAGTGCCGGTATAGTAGAGTAACGTAATTTATCTGTCCTTGTGTTCTCTACAGTCTTCTCCTGGGTTCTCGCTTTCGGTGCTGGGACTCGTTGTTCCTGTGACTTGGCCTGCTAGCTAGAACACATGGGAATGATGAGTGGGATATATCTTTATTTTACTATGCATTGCAGCTCTCTTTAAGTATATATCTATAACACTTTACAATACACATTACTCACACACAAGACAACACTATTAATACTTTCATGTATCAATTAACTGCACTGTCGTTTTGCTGCTGTGTCCGGAGTTCTGTTGCGTAGGGCGCATACGGACTCGGAGGGGAGACAGAGTGAGAGAAGCGAAGTAGCCTATGCGGTAGTAGGCTACCGGCGCAGTACTGTTGCCTGCAACCTTTTAGTTATTCCAAGTATAGATTCATTATTATAATAAGTGACTACTATTTATGTTCCTCCCATGTGTATTATTAGGTATCTACTGGATCATGAACATCTTGTATGCTACATGCTAGTGCATGTTAGTAGGGGACAGTTAGTGTAGTGCACGCGCTTTCAAGTAGGCGTGTACATTTGTCATTTAGCATTTCACTGTCATACCTTTAGCCTGCTTCTATTCTACATTATTAGAGGCTTAATATTAACGTAGTTTCGTGAGTATTGCATTTCTTTAGTAATAACGTAACCTATAAATGTCTGAGGGAGTTTAGCCTCATAGCCTACCCCTGTTGTACACTTTCGCCGAGTTAAGGTACCTCGTTACCGTAGACGATAACTCTGTAGGGCGTTGGTGCTTTTGTTGTCTGGAGCATATAGTATTTGGGACTGGAATCGAGCGTGTCGTTGTCACTTAAGCCATTTCTGTCCTACGATCAAGAATCCCGAATATGTATTGCCGATCCAGCCGTAACAATATATATACTATATATACTATATATATTATATACAGTACAGTATATATATACCGGTATATATATATATATATATATATATATATATATATATATATATATATATATATATACTATATATATATCCATCCATTGGTCCAAAAACAAGTATGTACGATAGCCTTTGGTCCAAAAACACCCATGGACTATAGTCTATGGGTGTTTTTGGACTAAAGACTATAGTCCATGGGTGTTTTGGACTAAAGACTATAGTCCATGGGTGTTTTTGGACTAAAGACTATAGTCCATGGGTGTTTTTGGACTAAAGGCTATATAGTCCATGGGTGTTTTTGGACCCAAGGATATAGTCCATGGGTGTTTTGGGACCAAAGGTTATACTGTAGTCCATGGGTGTTTTTGGACTAAAGGTTATAGTTCATGGGTGTTTTTGGACAAAGGCAATATATTGTCCATGGGTGTTTTTGGACCAAAGGCTATAGTCTATTAGTGTTTTTGGAACTAAGGCCAGAATCAAAGGTACAAAGGCATCATCGTGCTGAAAAAAGTTAAGACCATAAGTCCTAGAGAATTCTAACTGGTGCCATTCGTTTTTTCTCGCTGAGCTGCTTCTAGACATGGTCGTAGATTTCATTTTCGCCCAGCCATTCGCCCAGAATGTGTCTTGACTCAATTTTATTTTTTTTGGCCAAAATCCTAAGGGTTTAGTTAGTCTTAGTTTTTTTTTGGAAGTTGACGGGTCATTTTTTATTTTCAGATTTTTAGCGATATATTCGGATTCTTCTCGACGTCAAAAATCCAATGCCGCAAACCGATTTTAATTCTGCCCATTTTTGTGGCCTTGGGAGCTGTTTTAAGATTTTACAATACTTTACAAGGAATTTGACAAAAATGTTTTTTGTGTTTTGTGGGGTTATAATAGGTCGGAATCACCTGAATTAATTTTTGGGAACTCTCCGCTTCGAGAGGATTCCAACGATATGGTCACAAGTTAAAATAGAACAACTTTTTTGGAAAACATAGATTTGGACATGTGGGGATATGTCCGGATTCCTCCGGACGCGCTGAATCCAATGGTGCAATCCGTTTTTAAATATATTATTTTTTGTAGAAATGGGAGCTTATTATAATTTTAAAGTTCTTAACAATTAAATTAGTGTAATCATAAGTCTAGGGTAAAGTATACCCAAATTTCAAATACTTATAATGGGGAGACTAATTAAAACCTATTTGACTTTTAATATAAATATACTACCACTGAAATCTGGGTTTACTTTACCCTAGACTTATATATAATGTATAATTATTATGCGAGCCTATTCAAATTTTAAATAAAATATATAAAAATATTGTTTTAACTATTATATAAGTCTAGGGTAAAGTAAACCCAGATTTCAGCGGTAGTAATTCATATTAAAAGTCGAATCTGGGTTTACTTTACCCTAGACTTATATATAATATATAATTATAATGAGAGCCTATTATAATTTTAAATAAACCCAGATTTCAGTGGTAGTAATTCATATTAAAAGTCTAATAGTTTTTAATTAGTCTCCCCATTATAAGTTTTTGAAATTTGGGTATACTTTACCCTAGACTCCTAGACTTATGATTACACTAATTTAATTGTTAAGAACTTTAAAATTATAATAGCCTCCCATTTCTATAAAAATTAATATAATTAAAAACGGATTTCACCATTGGATTCAGCGCATCGTGAGGATTCCAAAAGTATCCCCACATGTCCAAATCTATTGTTATTCAAAAAAGTTGTTCTATTTTAACTTGTGACCATATCGTTGGAATCCTCTCGGAGCGGAGAGTTCCCAAAAAATAATTCAGGTGATTCCGACCTATTATAACCCCACAAAACACAAAAAAACGTTTTGGAAAATCTTAAAACGGGTCTCAAGGCCACAAAAATAGATGGAATTAAAATCGGTTGGCGCCATTGGCTTCAGCGCGTCGAGAGGATTCAGAATAGTCTTAACTCATTTTATTTTATTATTTTTTTTTGCCAAAATCCTTAGTTTTAAGATTTTACAATACTTTACAAGGAGTTTGACAATTTTTTTTTTTGTGTTTTGTGGGGTTCTAATAGGTCGGAATCACCTGAATTAATTTTTGGGAACTCTCCGCTTCGAGAGGATTCCAACGATATGGTCATCAGTTAACCCGTACAGCCCCAGCGACGCGTCTGACGCGTCGGCGATGTATGTAACGCACAGCCCCAGCGACGCGTCTGACGAGTCACCCTAATTGCTCCGACCGTAACCTCAGGTGTAGCCACTCGAAATGGCTCAGATTTGTATGGGAACTGTGTACGTATCCCACGCAACCGTGCCGATGGTTGAAAACTCAAAGTCCACGTGCGTGCGCGTGAGCGCGTAATAACCTGTTTTTTTGGGTTAATTGCCTTCAATTTTTTACTCTTGTAAAATACGTTTTCGGGGGCTCTGTAGGACCGTCCATTCTTTAAGCTTTTTGAGCGGTTTTTCGTGGTTTTTCCTTCATTCCTATCCCATTCGCTATTGTTTCTGGAATAAAAAAAAATTTGAAAACCGGCCGGGTTCTGGTGAACAAACCTTACAAAACTAGCCGGGGCTCCACGGGTTAAAATAGAACAACTTTTTTGGAGAAAATAGATTTGGACAGTGGGGATATGTTTGGATTCCTCAGGACGCGCTGAATCCAATGGCGTAATCCGTTTTTAAATATATTATTTTTTGTAGAAATGGGAGCTTATTATAATTTTAAAGTTCTTAAAATTAAATTAGTGTAATCATAAGTCTAGGGTAAAGTATACCCAAATTTCAAAAACTTATAATGGGGAGACTAATTAAAAACTTTGACTTTTAATATAAATATACTACCACTGAAATCTGAGTTTACTTTACCCTAGACTTATATATAATATATAATTATTATGAGAGCCTATTAACACTCAAAGAGCGGGTGGTGAGGTATTTTACACCGTGCCGCCCAGCGGGCATAATCCCGAAATATTCGCTCACTTTCACTCGCCCTAGCGCCGTTACTATGGCTCAAATGCGAACGAAACGGTCATTTTTGGAACAAGGAACTCTTCGTCTCCCCATATAAGTCTATTCTGGATGTTGTGAGCGAGTGTGGAGGGTGGGAGGAGGTGAGGAAGAGGGGTTACTTTTTGGTCTATTTCCTGGGCGCGTTCGGATGCGTTCGCTTTGCACTGACTTCGGCCTCCCGCGCGTCTACTATTCCTTCGGTAATCAGTCTTATTTTCTCTTATTTCTGTATTCTCTGTATTCTCTCTCTCTCTCACTCTCACTCCTGTCTGTCTCTCTCTCTCTCTCTCTGGCTCGCTTGCTTGCTTGCTTTCCCTCTCTCGCGCGCTCTGTTTCTCTCTCTCTCCCTTTCTATCTTCCTCATCCGTATATGTAATTCTCATTATTATTCTCTAACTAATCACTCTATTTCTTTTATTTGCTTGTAATATTTCTGTATTATTATATCTTTTTCACTCTTTCTTCAGTTGTTTCTGTATTCTCTCTCTCTCTCTTCCTCATTCGTATATGTAATTCTCATTATTATTTTCTCTAATCCCTCTTTCTTTATTTGCTTGTAATATTTCTGTATTATTATATCTTTTTCACTCTTTCTTCAGGTCAGTTTCTGTATTCTCTCTTTCTCTCTCTCTCTCTTCCTCATCCGTATATGTAATTCTCATTATTATTTTCTCTAATCCCTCTTTCTTTATTTGCTTGTAATATTTCTGTATTGTTATATCTTTATTCACTCTTCAGTTCAGTTTCTGTATTCTCTCTCTCTCTTCCTCGTCCGTATATGTAATTCTCATTATTATTTTCTCTAATCCCTCTTTCTTTATTTGCTTGTAATATTTCTGTATTATTATATCTTTTTCACTCTCCAGTTCAGTTTCTGTATTCTCTCTTTCTCTCTCTCTCTTCCTCATCCGTATATGTAATTCTCAGTATTATTTTCTCTAATCCCTCTTTCTTTATTTGCTTGTAATATTTCTGTATTATTATATCTTTTCTCTCTCTCTCTCTTCTTCAGTCTCTCTCTCTCTCTCTCTCTCTCTCTCTCTCTCTCTGTTTCGCTTGCTTTGCAGGATTTTTTTTTTTATGTATAATATTATTTCAACACATTTCCAAATCACCCTATGGGGTAGTGTTGACGACTCATTTTTTGTTTGTGGTGTTCCCAGGAGGTGTAATCCACATGTGATTGAGGTAGGCAAAAGGCAGTTATATGATTGAGGTAGGTAAAAGGCAGTTATGTGATCGAGGTAGGGAAAAGGTAGAACTGCCTATAGCGAGTGTATGAATGTGATTGAGGTAGACAAAAGGCAGAACTGCCTATAGCGAGTGTATGAATGTGATTGAGGTAGACAAAAAGCAGAACTGCCTATAGCGAGTGTATGAATGTATGTATGAATGAATGACATGGATGTATGAGGTGGACCAAGAACCAGATGGATGGATGAGATTCGAAACTTATGGATGTAATGGGTGATGTTGCTGATGATGATGAATGCACTTGTGTTTGGGTAGTGTGCTATTCCACCATATGAATGATTGAATGACATGAATTCATGAGGTAGTTTGAAATAGATGAATGAATGATTGAATGAAGTTATGAATGATTGGCAAGAAGGGAGGTCTAGAACCGTTCCAGTGTGTGGTAGTCCGTGTAGCAAGGAGAAATGCAGAGTCCCACATTACACTGACTACACATGACCGAGGTTTCCTTCCTGACTTGGGCCCTCCTTATTGTGTGTCTGCAGACGTGGCACTGTTTCAGTCCGTGCTTCCGGTTGGCTGCGATTTGTGATTCTGTGCGGGGGCAATACACAATCTTGTGGGTCGTGAGGTAGTCCCGGCACTCAAGGCGGTAAGGCAGATTCACGATCGCCCTCGGAGCTGCTGGCGCATGTGTGGTTCCGTGCTTCCTGAGGATGGAGTCTATGATATCCTTGGCGAACAGCCTTACAGAGCTCCTCCTTCCTGTCCGCGTCATCCACAGGTTGTACGCGTTCAGGATAGTGACATCAAGAAGATGAAGTATGACCTTCTTGTACCACTTACAGGTCTTCCTGAGGCAGTCAACAGCAGTGATTTGCATATCACTCTTGTCCACCAACCGCATGCTTACATTGTAGTCCATAACAACGTCAGGTTTGGAGATAGCTACTAGAGTCTTGTTGCGGGTGACAGGGTCCAGCTGGTATCTCTTCTTCCCGCTATCTCGCAATGCGGACTTGTGGTAGGTGGAAAGGACATTGACTGGCTTTGTGTCATGCTAACAAATAGCCAGTATATTCTCACTGCTGCTCTTCTTCCGGATGATGTCTCCTTTCCGTGTATTAGGAAACTTGGGCCAGTGTTTCCTGTTTGACCTGACAGTTCCACAGCTTCCCGTGCTCCTTGTAAGGAGATACCTGGCAAGGAGAGGAGAGGTGTAGAAATTGTCGGTGAACAGGATACGGTTGGCATCCAGATACGGCTCCATCAGTGTCTTCACAACCGCCCCTGAAAGACCCAGAGGGTCATTTGGAATGTCCACATCAGTAGCGGTGTAGATGATAAGGTCCAGCACGTATCCTGTCTCGCAGTCACACAGTACAAAGAACTTGATCCCGAAGCGGTGACGCTTCGACGGAATGTACTGCCGGAAAGAGAAACGTCCACGGAAGAGGATCAAGGACTCATCGATCACGACATTCTGAAAAGGTTTGAAAAACCGGCGATACCTGTTCAGGAGGGAGTTCAGGAATGGCCATATTTTCCAAATCTTGTCAGCTCCGTGTGGCGCAGTGTTATCTACAAAGTGTAAGCACTTGAGAATTTGCCTATATTGGTCCCTGGGCATATAGGTATTGAAGAGTGGCGTTGATATAATGTCATGCAGGAGCCAATAATCCAGCATGTTGTGCTTCTTCACGTGGGGCATTAGCATGGTGAGGGCCAAAAACACGAGGAGCTCAGGAATATCAATGGGCGTCCATCTCCGCATGTGGGGCGAGGTCATCTCTTCGGAGTGCTCGCGTCCATACAGGTTTGTCTCCCTTACCATGTCCCCGAGCAATTCATCGTCGAAGAATGCCCGGAAGTAGTGATAAGGGGTACCGTATCATCCTCTGAGCAGGGAAAGCCAGGCTGGATGCCATTCGTTGTTTTATCAAACTGGGGTGGAACCCCAGGCATATCCCGAGGCTGGCAGTCCTCCCACTGAAAGACAGGTGGCTCGTCCGGCCTCCTGCCCCTCCCGACCCCTCCTGGGGCACCTCCCCGAGCACCTCCTCGGGCCCTTCCCCGGGCACCTTGCTGTGGCGGTCCCTGCTGTGGCTGTCCCTGCTGTGGCTGTGGCTGTCCCTGCTTTGGCTGTGCCTGCCCACCATCAGAGTCGCTTGCCGGCGCCGGGGATATCCTGGCTTCAGGCGAATCGGGAGAGCTTGAGCCGGCATCGCTTTCGGACAACACCAGCCGACGCCTGGTCCTCCTCGTCCACAGCATCCCGGGTGGCGTTGACAACGTGGGAGGAGCATCTACAGCTGGTGTAGAGGTCGCTGGACCTGGTTGTGCATGGGCGGGGGTAATCGGTAGCTGCGCTACCCCCGAGATGTTGGCGAGCTCAAGCGGCATCACTGGAGGCTCTGACGCTGCTCGCTGCCTGGATGGGCCTGGCTGTGGGGATAATGATCTTGGGCGTTTGGACGGTCTGGTGGTGCCTATGAAAATTGTGGGAATGTTATTTCGTATGAGGGATGTGCAGACTCAAACTTTACAACTAAGACATGATTTATTTGAGAGACAGATAGAGAGAGAGAGAGAAAGGAAGAGTCCTAGCAATTTCATGGTCACCTGCGTAAGGTATGAAATCTACCGTACACCGTGATATATACGCCTATAAAATGATTGCAATCAATATACAGTATATATATATATATATATATATATATATATATATATATATATATATATATATATAGAGAGAGAGAGATATATATACGCCTATAAAATGATTGCAATCAATATACACCAATATATATATATATTTATACTGTATATTGGTGTATATTGATTGCAATCATTTTATAGGCGTATATATCACGGTGTACGGTAGATTTAATTCCTTACGCAGGTGACCTTGAAATTGCTAGGACTCTTCTCTCTCCCTCTTTCTATATATATATTGTTACGATCCTACAATGCTGAACCCAAGAGATTAAAATTCAAGCAAGGGACAGGCTCCACATCCGCCACGCCCACGTCACATTCCATCCCCATTGTCCGGCTTGAAGCATTCCGGGGGACACTCTCCAACATCTTATCATCCTCTGCTACATCATCAAGAGGATCATTTTTGTGCATAGGCAATTCATTGATTATACCGTACATCGAATCACTTCCTGCAGCCTCCTTAACTTTCGGCTGCTCTATCTCTTTGTGATTAGTACATGGGCCCACACCGGGCAGATACTTTTCACCTGAGACACCATCATCCTTTCTCACACCATCATTTAGCGAGAATAATTCATCTAGTCCTATCTCGTCAGGGCCCTCAAACACACTTTGCACCCTTGCAACATCACTCTTTGCTAGCGAGAACAATTTCCCTAGTCCCCATTCATTAGGGCCATCTAGCGCACCTGGTACACTTGCAACACCACTCTTTTTCTCCATTTCCACATTCATCCCATTATTTCTATGAGACATGGGCCGGGTTACAGCACAATCAGTAGGCCTGAAAACAATGATAGGAGAAACACTCACCTTCTTCCCCGCTAAATCATTTCCCAACAGGAGGTCAATTCCTGGCACTGGCAATTCATCCACTAGTCCAACAGTCACCCTCCCATTTACGAGCTCACTCTTAAGCTCAACAGTCACGAGTGGCACAGACAGCTGACCGCCCACACCATGAATGAGAATGCTTTTTCCCTCATGCACAAACTTCTCCAGCACCTTCGTCCTCATGAGCGTTTGTGCAGCACCTGTATCTCTCAAGATTTTCACATGCTTAACTTCATCATTCTTACGAACAGATCCACACAACACAAAGAAAGCAAGTGCATCAGCTCTCTTTCTCCTCCTCTTCCTCACTCACACCGACTTTTCCCAGAATGGAGAACGTAGATACAGATTTAAAGTCCCTCATGTACTCAGCTTTACTGACATCTGCTGTAGGCCTCTCCCACGCGCCCTTATGCCTCAGTTTAAGGAAACAATCACGTTCCACGTGACCAGCTTTATCACAGTAGGAGCACGCTACCTCCCTCTTACTTCCGCCACCGGTAAGAGAAGCAGGGGCGCTGCCATGGCTTTTCATTCCACTTTTGAGGTGAAATTTTCGGCGCCTGGGTGGCAGCATTGACAGAGGTCGGTGACCTTGGTGACTCGGGGTGGTGGTGGTAGCTGCTCCCTCTACTTCCGCCCGCTCTACTGTCCGGATCTACTTTGCGAGTTAAGACATATTCATCAGCGAGTGTGGCAGCCTTCTCGGGATTCATGGTACCTTTCTCTAGGATATGTGAAGCTTTTTTTTTTTTTTTTTTTTTTTTTTAAGAGACAATGAATGGAGGAAGGAAAAACACAGATAAAACAAAAAGGTCCATGTGCCTAAAGGCATCCTCCATTCATAAAATGTTTGTAACAACTGGATTTAAACATTTGTTGATTGTAAGTTTGTGGAAAGCAATTCGAGGGAAGTGAATTCCAAAGAGTAGTAGCTCTGGGGATAAATGAATTCTGATAAGCAGAAGTTCTGCATTGTGGAGGAGAAAGTGTAAATTCATGGGCGCTCTCAGCTGCCCTAGTTCTACGGGGAAAGATGTGGAGAGGCGGCACAATTGAAGCAAGTTCCTCGGAACAATTGCTGTGAAAATATCTGTAGAATAATGCAAGGGATGCAACGTTTCTTCGTATGGCTAATGTAGGAAGGTCCTGTGTGATTGCAGGGTTATTGATTAATCTAATAGCTTTATTTTGAATTTTGTCCAACTGCCTCAATGCAACCACTCCACTTCCACCCCAC
The DNA here is from genome assembly GCA_032716605.1 of Paralithodes platypus. Taxonomy (NCBI): domain Eukaryota; kingdom Metazoa; phylum Arthropoda; class Malacostraca; order Decapoda; family Lithodidae; genus Paralithodes; species Paralithodes platypus. The sequence goes on from CM064502.1 coordinate 50,040,996, forward strand.
AGAGGTGAACAGTAATCCATCTGAGAGCGCACATGACTTTTATATATTACGGCCAACTGCTCGTCAGTGAAGAATTCTCGAACTCTGTACAGGAGTCCCAGTTTTTTAGAGGCATTCTTAGCAATGCTTCTAACATAATGTGTCCAGCTCAAGTTAGTAGTTAATGTTACACCGAGAATGTCAATACTAGGGGAAGTGGGAATATTTACATCATTAAAAAATATATGGGAGTCAGTGAGATTCTGTCGGTTAGAAAATTGAATGTACTTGGTTTTCTGTGCATTAAAGGAAACTAGATTCTCTTGTCCCCATTCATTAATTCTAGAAAGGTCCTGGTTCAGAGAAATTGCAGTGTTTATTTTTGAATTTATAAGATCGGGTTGGGTGAAAGAATTGGTAAATGTGAAGGAACTGTGGAGTGTTGAGTCATCTGCGTAGGAATGTATTGGATTATGAGTGGTAGATATGAGATCATTGATATGAATGAGGAACAGAGTTGGGGCCAAAACTGATCCCTGGGGAACACCAGCATTTATTGAGTGAAATTGAGAATAAAGGCCATCTACCATTACACGTATTTTTCTGTTATGAAGATAAGAAGAAATTAGTGGAACTAATGATGCAAGGCCGTAGTGTGACATCTTCGACAATAAGGATTGATGCCAGACTCTATCAAATGCTTTTGATATATCCAGTGCTATTGTATGTGTTTCACCATGTTGGTCTGTAGCTTGGTTGATTTGATGCGTAAGAAGGCAAAGAATGTCTGCAGTTGATCGACATCGTCTAAAACCATATTGCCTATCACTGATTAATTTATTATTCTCCAGATGCTTAATTATGTGATTATTTAATATAATTTCAAAAACTTTGCCAAGAGTGGAAGTTATAGCTATTGGTCTGTAGTTTGATGGATCTGAAGAGGCACCTTTTTTAGGAACTGGATGGATGTTTGCTTCTTTCCAGGGTACTGGGAAGCATGAGGTATGAGTACACAGACGGAAAAATTTTGCCAATACAGGAGCGAGCACCAAGGAGCAATTCTTAAGTACTATTGGAGGAATTTCATCTGGACCAGGAGCCTTATCTACTGAGAGATTCTGCAAAATAGTTTTGACATGTCTGGTGTGGATCTTAAGTGAGGGAATTTCAGGTGAATTAAAATTAAGTACAGGGACATCTTGATTTATGTCATCTAAGGTTGAGTTGGTGGAGAAAATATCTGCAAGAAGGTTAGCTTTACCTCGTGGGTCACTTACAAGATTGCCAGTCGGAGATTTTAATGGTGGAATGGATGAAGCAGTAGTGAAGTTGGATTTGAATGAGTTAAGAGTAGACCAAAATATTTTGTTATCATTTGGATTATTTAGAAGTTTATTTGCCTGCTTATGGAGAAAGTTTGATTTAGTTAGGTTTAATACAGTTTTGGCATGATTTCTGATGTTTCTAAAGTAATTAAAGGCTTCATGTGTTTTTGATCTTGTGTATGCATTGTAGGCTATTGCTTTTTGTTCAGTTACTCTAGCACAATTATGGTCAAACCATTTAGGTGAATTAGATCTTTTACTGTACTTTTGATGAGGAATAAAAGTTTCCATTCCAATTTTTACAAAATCTTGTATGTGGCTCAAGGTGGAGTGTGCATCATTAGAAAAGAAAGAGGTCCAGGGAATATCAATAAAGAAACCTTGAAGACCCTCCCAGTCTGCCCTATCGTAATGCCATTTAGTCACCAAAACAGGTTCAGAGTGGGAAGGTGTGGTAGGTGATAGACAGGTGGCTTGTATCAGACAGTGATCAGAAGATCCAAGTGGGGACCTCACTGTAACATCATAATTTTCTGAATTGGTTGTTAAAAATAAGTCCAGTAGGTGGGAATTATGATTAGGATTATCTGGTACACGGGTGGGTTGGTTGACTAGTTGAATGAGATTAAATGAGTCTGCAAATAGCTCACATTCAAGACCAGCATCATCAGTCCTGGCTGAATGAGTGAGCCATTCAACATTATGGACATTAAAATCACCCAACACAGTGATTTCAGAAGAAGCATTTAAGTTGAGGACACTGAGTTGTGAGGACAGAGAATCAAAAAGACTTTGCTCTGGAGGAGTATTTGGGGAACGGTAGATGCAACATATGTATTTAAATTTACCAGCAGAAATTAATTTGTATATAGAATAATCAAAATAGGGACAATTGAAACTAGTAACCTCCTCCAGGGCAATTTCAGATTTTGCGAAGCAACATACACCACCTTTAGGTCTGAAATTTTGGAGCAGTTGATAACCTGGAAAATTAAATCTAGATGTGTCAGATGTGGATGTTACTTGAGTCTCTGTCAAAAAAAGGAGAGTAGGGGATTCTGCTTGAAGAAATTGGTGTACAGAATTGATGTTAGAGTGAAGTCCCCTTATATTACTAAAGAAATAGCTGTACTGACAAGCAGCTTTGGGACGTTGCAATGCTCTTGACACAGTCGCATGATGACGACCAGGAGGGCCCTGTGTCAATAACCCAACCCTGCCGGGGGTGGATATCCGAGGGACCACCAGGTTTGCTCTTAACAATTGTACTGCCATATTTAAGGTAAGTGTATGGTGTTACATGTATGGTATGTAGTGGGAAGAGTAGTATTTTATGGATAGAGGATAGCGATGTAGGGCAATGTCGTGAAGTTGGATGTGTATGTTATATAAAGAGGGTTTTCCTGATACCCCTGATGTGTGAGGCAGAAAGATATGTATCCAGCTACCAAGGCCTGGGAGAGAAAATGGAATTCAGGCTATTCCCTGAGTCTCCCGAAACCTTGGCGGTAGTACTTCCCTGGGCGGGGCTGCCTACCCCTACTACCTACACAGCTACGTCTCTGTGTATTGTTCTACAGAAATCCTCCAAAAGAAAGAGCTCAAAAAATTTCTCATAGTTACCCTGAATATCCCGAGAACGCAGCCACCTGTTTAGTTCCTTTTTCTTCTCATACATGAACTCCACATGCATCAAATGATCAGGTTTATAGTGATTCCTAAACAGCAAACGGTAAGCTTCAGGCACTAATTCGTAGGCACGTAGAATGGTCCCTTTTACAGTCTCATAATCGCCACTTTGAGACACGGTAAGAGCCGTGTAGGCGGCAAGAGCCTTTCCCTTTAACCCACTTTGCAATAAAAGAGCCCATTTATCCCCAGGCCAGTCCATGTTACTCGCGACTTTCTCAAAAGCCAAAAAATACCCAGTTGGATCTGCCTCGTTAAACGTCGGCACCATGCGAACGTGTTTAGTGACATCAAACACTTTGCCGCCCCCTGGCACGTGCCGTGTCTCGCCAGTCCCGTTATCACACTCGAGTTTCCTCTCCTCCAGTTTCAGCCTCGCCTGTTCTACTTGAAGTCTCGCCCGTTCTGTCTGTTGTTTTTCCTGTTCTGTTTGTTGTTTTGCTTGTTCTATTTGAAGTCTCGCCCGTTCTGTCTGTTGTGTTTCCTGTTCTGTTTGTTGTTTGGCTAACTCCAGTTGCATTCTGAGCAACTCTACCGGGTTGTCTGTGTTCTGTACCGATTGTGATTGTTGTGTGTCTGTCACAGTCTGCATCCCATCTGCAACTAACCCATCCCTGGTGGCGGAAGCTAGCCCCAATCTTTCTAACACCCATTCCAATAACTCCGCCTTAGTGTCAGAGATTGCGTTATCAATATCCAACTTGTCCGCCACTAGTTTAAGCTCCTGCTTAGACAGACTAGAGACATTTTCATAAGTGGGATCTGAGCGAAGAAACCCTTCTACATCCTCATCGCTCATAAGAAACATCTTGGCCTGGTTTAATTGATCCGATTAAGGCAAAAAGAAAATCGAGGTCATGTACCAGAAACGAGAGATGAGTAGCAATACAGTACACCAATAAATCGTCTGAGTGTGATTCCAGTGAAAAACAAAAATGCACATTTTAAAAATGCTTAAGTTCGATTCCCGGTGAACAAAAAGACAGGTCCCTAGTGTGGGTACAAGTTCGTTAAATCCTAAGCAAGGTCGCCAAATTCTTGTTACGATCCTACAATGCTGAACCCAAGAGATTAAAATTGAAGCAAGGGCAACTAGCATGCTGTTGCGTTTCAGAAGGCCAAAAGGGTTAATGTCTCAGATAATCACAAATTAATGGAGAAGGATGATATTAAACACTTCTAATTTTCGTATTAATTATAATTACTATTAACTAGGGAAAACGAACAGGTTGATAAGCATGATGATTCAGTTAATCACGGCAAAGAATGGTAATGGGCTAAGCACCGAGTGAAGGCCTCGAGTAAATGCACTCGTTACAAGGAATGAACACTACACAAAAAGAACATTTGAAGAACAGTTAATCAACACCTAGCACACTGAACAGCAAACTGAATCACACTCAATCACAGACCAATATATGATACCATGTAGTATCACCAGTTAACACGCTAGGAGAACGTGTGCACTCTAGAACACTAATCAGTGTTTGTTACACACCACACAACACCATATGAAACTCAGAGCTCCTCACAACACTAGGGCTCGTTACACATACACAATAATACACCAATGCTGTCTCATCTCCCCTTCAAAGGACAAAACAGTGCACTACCTACCTGTCTTAACGCACAAACCAGCAGACAACACGTCACGCATGTCCAGGGGTGTACCCAGACCAGCGTGAACAGGAGCACTTCTCCCACCTCTGCCTCGTCGGGCTCTCCGCGCTTCTCCCACCTCTGCCTCGTCGGGCTCTCCAACAGCTACTCTCTCAACTCTTCCCTCCCTATACACATCTCTTCCCAAGCTCTATTTTCGGCAAGAACCTGGTGTCACACTAGTCTATACAGCAGAGTCACACGGAATGTCAGATGAAGGCCTCCTGTCGTGGGAAATGTAGATCTTCCCACGCCTACATGCCCCACGTGTGTAGGTGGGTGAAGGGGTCCCAGGCCTACACACCACGTGCATAGACTCCCACGGGTGGTGCTTGCGACACTGGACACCAGCCGCTATCGGTGTAGATTAAGGTGGGTCGCCTGTCTCTCTCCTCCCTCCGTCTCTGCTACCACGCTGCTCCCTTACACCCTCCCCCTTAAAAATAAATTTGTGGCGACAAATTTAAGCATTGATAAACATTTTTTGCATGCGGGACAGGTGGTCAGCAATGACATTGCATTTCCCTGGAATATGGATGATATTGAGGTGGTACTCCTGCAAGAACAAACTCCACCTTGCAAGCATTATGAACAAAGTTGATATTCTGGCTGTAACCAGACACAGGATGCTTTACCTTACGATCATCACCTAGCAACAAGACTGCCCCCGTCCCCAAATCACTTACATCCCCAACCAGTTTGAACTTGGCACGCCCCACATGCTCAATACATTCCTTAAGTCTAGGCAAATGGCAAGTGTCACTCTTGGTGATGTCATTGACTTTCTTAACATCAATGCAAAACCCTGCTGACCCACCTGGCTTATCTATGAGAGTGACAGTGGAGGAGCATTCACTCTGGCGTGGCTCTCTGATGTCTCGTAGCAACTCGTCGTCGACCTCCTGGCGCGTCACCTTGGCTCTCTCGGGGTTGACTCGACACGGCCGCTGCTTGACAGGCTCCACATCCGCCACACCCACGTCACATTCCATCCCCATTGTCCGGCTTGAAGCATTCCGGGGGACACTCTCCAACATCTTATCATCCTCTGCTACACATCATCAAGAGGATCATTTTTGTGCATAGGCAATTCATTGATTATACCGTACATCGAATCATTTCCTGCAGCCTCCTTCACTTTCGGCTGCTCTATCTCTTTGTGATTAGTACATGGGCCCACACCGGGCAGATACTTTTCACCTGAGACACCATCATCCTTTCTCACACCATCATTTAGCGAGAATAATTCATCTAGCCCTATCTCGTCAGGGCCCTCAAACACACTTTGCACCCTTGCAACATCACTCTTTGCTAGCGAGAACAATTTCCCTAGTCCCCATTCATTAGGGCCATCTAGCGCACCTGGTACACTTGCAACACCACTCTTTTTCTCCATTTCCACATTCATCCCATTATTTCTATGAGACATGGGCCGGGTTACAGCACAATCAGTAGGCCTGAAAACAATGATAGGAGAAACACTCGCCTTCTTCCCCGCTAAATCATTTCCCAACAGGAGGTCAATTCCTGGCACTGGCAATTCATCCACTAGTCCAACAGTCACCCTCCCATTTACGAGCTCACTCTTAAGCTCAACAGTCACGAGTGGCACAGACAGCTGACCGCCCACACCATGAATGAGGATGCTTTTTCCCTCATGCACAAACTTCTCCAGCACCTTCGTCCTCATGAGCATTTGTGCAGCACCTGTATCTCTCAAGATTTTCACATGCTTAACTTCATCATTCTTACGAACAGATCCACACGACACAAAGAAAGCAAGTGCATCAGCTCTCTTTCTCCTCTCCTTCTCCTCCTCTTCCTCACTCACACCGACTTTTCCCAGAATGGAGAACGTAGATACAGATTTAAAGTCCCTCATGTACTCAGCTTTACTGACATCTGCCGTAGGCCTCTCCCACGCGCCCTTACGCCTCAGTTTAAGGAAACAATCACGTTCCACGTGACCAGCTTTATCACAGTAGGAGCACGCTACCTCCCTCTTACTTCCGCCACCGGTAAGAGAAGCAGGGGCGCTGCCATGGCTTTTCATTCCACTTTTGAGGTGAAATTTTCGGCGCCTGGGTGGCAGCATTGACAGAGGTCGGTGACCTTGGTGACTCGGGGTGGTGGTGGTAGCTGCTCCCTCTACTTCCGCCCGCTCTACTGTCCGGATCTACTTTGCGAGTTAAGACATATTCATCAGCGAGTGTGGCAGCCTTCTCGGGATTCATGGTACCTTTCTCTAGGATATGTGAAGCTACGTCTCTGTGTATTGTTCTACAGAAATCCTCCAAAAGAAAGAGCTCAAAAATGTTCTCATAGTTACCCTGAATATTCCGAGAACGCAGCCACCTGTTTAGTTCCTTTTTCTTCTCATACATGAACTCCACATGCGTCAAATGATCAGGTTTATAGTGATTCCTAAACAGCAAACGGTAAGCTTCAGGCACTAATTCGTAGGCACGTAGAATGGTCCCTTTTACAGTCTCATAATCGCCACTTTGAGACACGGTAAGAGCCGTGTAGGCGGCAAGAGCCTTTCCCTTTAACCCACTTTGCAATAAAAGAGCCCATTTATCCCCAGGCCAGTCCATGTTACTCGCGACTTTCTCAAAAGCCAAAAAATACCCAGTTGGATCTGCCTCGTTAAACGTCGGCACCATGCGAACGTGTTTAGTGACATCAAACACTTTGCCGCCCCCTGGCACGTGCCGTGTCTCGCCAGTCCCGTTATCACACTCGAGTTTCCTCTCCTCCAGTTTCAGCCTCGCCTGTTCTACTTGAAGTCTCGCCCGTTCTGTCTGTTGTTTTTCCTGTTCTGTTTGTTGTTTTGCTTGTTCTATTTGAAGTCTCGCCCGTTCTGTCTGTTGTGTTTCCTGTTCTGTTTGTTGTTTGGCTAACTCCAGTTGCATTCTGAGCAACTCTACCGGGTTGTCTGTGTTCTGTACCGATTGTGATTGTTGTGTGTCTGTCACAGTCTGCATCCCATCTGCAACTAACCCATCCCTGGTGGCGGAAGCTAGCCCCAATCTCTCTAACACCCATTCCAATAACTCCGCCTTAGTGTCAGAGATTGCGTTATCAATATCCAACTTGTCCGCCACTAGTTTAAGCTCCTGCTTAGACAGACTAGAGACATTTTCATAAGTGGGATCTGAGCGAAGAAACCCTTCTACGTCCTCATCGCTCATAAGAAACATCTTGGCCTGGTTTAATTGATCCGATTAAGGCAAAAAGAAAATCGAGGTCATGTACCAGAAACGAGAGATGAGTAGCAATACAGTACACCAATAAATCGTCTGAGTATGATTCCAGTGAAAAACAAAAATACACAGATTTAAAAAATGCTTAAGTTCGATTCCCGGTGAACAAAAAGACAGGTCCCTAGTGTGGGTACAAGTTCGTTAAATCCTAAGCAAGGTCGCCAAATTCTTGTTACGATCCTACAATGCTGAACCCAAGAGATTAAAATTGAAGCAAGGGCAACTAGCATGCTGTTGCGTTTCAGAAGGCCAAAAGGGTTAATGTCTCAGATAATCACAAATTAATGGAGAAGGATGATATTAAACACTTCTAATTTTCGTATTAATTATAATTACTATTAACTAGGGAAAACGAACAGGTTGATAAGCATGATGATTCAGTTAATCACGGCAAAGAATGGTAATGGGCTAAGCACCGAGTGAAGGCCTCGAGTAAATGCACTCGTTACAAGGAATGAACACTACACAAAAAGCACATTTGAAGAACAGTTAATCAACACCTAGCACACTGAACAGCAAACTGAATCACACTCAATCACAGACCAATATATGATACCATGTAGTATCACCAGTTAACACGCTAGGAGAACGTGTGCACTCTAGAACACTAATCAGTGTTCGTTACACACCACACAACACCATATGAAACTCAGAGCTCCTCACAACACTAGGGCTCGTTACACATACACAATAATACACCAATGCTGTCTCATCTCCCCTTCAAAGGACAAAACAGTGCACTACCTACTTGTCTTAACGCACAAACCAGCAGACAACACGTCACACATGTCCAGGGGTGTACCCAGACCAGCGTGAACAGGAGCACTTCTCCCACCTCTGCCTCATCTGGCTCTCCGCGCTTCTCCCACCTCTGCCTCGTCGGGCTCTCCAACAGCTACTCTCTCAACTCTTCCCTCCCTATACACATCTCTTCCCAAGCTCTATTTTCGGCAAGAACCTGGTGTCACACTAGTCTATACAGCAGAGTCACACGGAATGTCAGATAAAGGCCTCCTGTCGTGGGAAATGTAGATCTTCCCACGCCTACATGCCCCACGTGTGTAGGTGGGTGAAGGGGTCCCAGGCCTACACACCACGTGCATAGACTCCCACGGGTGGTGCTTGCGACACTGGACACCACCCACTATCGGTGTAGATTAAGGTGGGTCGCCTGTCTCTCTCCTCCCTCTGTCTCTGCTACCACGCTGCTGCCTTACAATATATATACAGTATATATATATATATATATATATATGTATACTGTATATATACTGTATATATATAGGAAGAGAGAGAAGAGTGCTAAGAATTTCATGGTCACCTGCGTAAGGTATGAAATCTACCGTACACCGTGATATATAAGCCTATAAAATGATTGCAATCAATATACAGTATATATATATATATACTGTATATTGGTGTATATTGATTGCAATCATTTTATAGGTGTATATATCACGGTGTACGGTAGATTTCATGCCTTATGCAGGTGACCATGAAATTCTTAGCACTCTTCTCTCTCTTCCTATATATATATACAGCTGTTGTTGTTGTTGTTGTTTTTCCCCAAGCTGCCTGGCCGAACAGCCCCAAGGCCCCGAGCAAGGCCAAGGCCGTAACCGAGCGCCCCCACAGAACCCTCCCTGCCGACCACAATAAAGCCTGGGTGACCGAAGCCACTCCATGGCGGGGAGCTGAGGAGGGTGCGGAAACGCCCGGGAAACCAAAGCCCCACCCAGGGCCCTGTGCCCCTCAGCAATTATGAAGAGAAAGTTGAGGGGCAAAGGAAAGATGTGACGCTTTGGCTTCCAATCTTGGTAGATTAGGAGGTCAATCCATGCAAGAGATGCCGTCACTTGAGATCTAGAAAATATAAGTAAAAGGAACAGTCAGAGTAAGCTATGGGTATGGCAGAGATCGCTCAGTTCTCACTCTGATAGACCAGCCCATCACCACATGACTAGAACCCAATCCTCTCAGCATCAGCTAGGAAAGGCCCTAGAAAGCCGCCTTTGGCGGGGGGATAGCTCCCCTATTTCAACCCTTTTCGGGGTTGGGCACCCGCCCTATATATACAGTATATATATATATATATATATACTATATATATATATATATATATATAGGCTGTGCCGCCTTCCACTCCTCGGCAAACGGGACATTGCGCTGCTCTGCCTCACGCAGCTGTGTGTAGAAATGTTGTTATTAGACATTATGATCAAAATACATTCAAATAACACCTTACAGTACATAAAATAGAAATGCCGGTTCTCCACCTTTCCAAGCTCTGAAAATGGTGTGGTTACATGAATAGAAACAATACATGCATTCATACTCCAATACACCTACACAAGGTAATTTTTCATGTGTCTGTATGTATCTATGTATGTGTGATTGTGTGTGTGTGCGTGTGTGTGTCTGCATTGTGGCCGAGTGTGAATAAATCTTGTGTTTTGTTCAAAGTTATAAAAAACTGTTATAATAATTTACCTTCTCCATCAACTCCTTTTCAGCCTGGGTTCTCAACGAATCTTCCAGGGCCTTCGGCCGTTTGATTGGCATCTGCTTGGGGGCCACAGCCGACACCTCTTGCGGGTCGTCAGGGTCATCCAAGACCACATCCACCACATCCACCACCTCAACCACCTGGCTGTTGACATCCGGCGAGGTGACCTGGGATGCCGCAGGGTACAGCTGTTGTGGAACCATATTTTATTAGGTGTAGTCTGTGATCAAAAATCCATTTTCTTTGGGAGGAGGCCATACTCTAAAACAATTACCCCCAACTCTCCCAAATATACCTGGCGAGGGTACCTCGCTCTGAACCTGTCGTACTTTATAATTTATAAACAAGTATGTATCACAATTTAAAAATAATGTGTCAATCCCAGTAGTAACATGTATGCCTAAATACACATAGTGAAACGTTTACGACCCTTCCATCATTTATAACCGCCATTTATTATTATTTGTTAATGTACTGAATTTCCTTATAGCATTGATTGGAAATGTTAAAATAATAAAGTGGTTAATATTAGTTGTGCGGGTGATCAAACAGTAGGCCTACATATTATGAGTATTATAGACTACATCAATAAATGTTTTTATTTGGAACATACCTTGCTTTTACGGCTGGGGCATCTCACGATGTGTGGACGGAGGAAACTGAAGGCTTCTTTGATCCACATCTCCCTCTCCGTCAGCTCTTTCGCCCCCTGGCCAGACTTGAGGTGGATGAGTTTGGCGAAACGTGTCCGCATGCTCTCCAGCCACTTGTGAAGAGACTTGACTGGAAATAATTGAATAATAATTACTCAACATGTACCATTCACCTTATTTGTTAAACTGTATTAAATAATGTCACAACTCACACTCTGATTACAAAATTGGTCATATTTAATGTGACAGAATTACTGGTGTACACATTGTTCATTAATGGTATGTCGTAACACTACTAAACGATTGGAAAATAATAATTAACAAGGTTGTTCTTCGTATTTCATTTGACCCGTGGGCCATGGCCCCATCGCAGGTACCCTGCTGATATTACCATGCCAAACACAATTAACTCATCTATGTCGTTATTGATACATCTGCCTTTCTAACATTCCTAAAAACATTATCAAAGGCTTGGTCAGTACATTGTCTATATATAATAACACTCAATTAATAAAGGCACTTTAACTCACCAGTTACGTTGATCTTAGCTGCAATCTCCCGGTGCACTCTGTCACGGTAGGCCTTCAGCTTCTTGTTATACAGGAGCTCATGGTCCCTGTACCATTCTGCCACAATCATCTCCTTATCTTCCGAGAGGATGGAGTAGACCCGCTTCCTCTTGGCACTTAGCTTGCCCTTGTCATTGCTGGTTGGTTGGCTGCCGTTTGTGGGTGATGGCGTGAGTGATTCTTGGTCGTCATCGGATCCCTCCCCTGTGGGCTGGGTGTTCACCAGTTGGCGTGGTGATGGGGAAAGCTCGCGACGGGCCTGGTGGGGTGGTCAATGGTTGCCCACACTCTTGTGAATCATTGTCCTCTTCTGTCGATGATTCTTCCTGTGCAGGGGCGTCGCCTTCAGCATTTTCGGGCGCAAACAGGTCTTCTGATTGCTGAGGGGGGGCAATTAACTTCATATTCTTTAGTCCCCTGCCCACCATGCTTGTTGTCTAGGCTGGAGTAGGTATTGTGCTTCCATGGGGCTGTAGAGAGAACTGACTGTGCGTCCTGCAGTCGCGTTAGTTTTATGGCCGGGCACAGCCGCGCTGCCACGACGTATGATGAACGTGTGAGGCGTGGAAAATTCCTGGGCAGAGTGTGTGTTGGGCCGCACCCTGTCCACACAGCCACGATGCGCCACACGTTCAACATGATTTAACTGACAATTAGTCCAGTAAGCGAAGGGTTGAGGTTAAACAAAATTGGAGGAAAAGGTTTTGCAATTTCTATTAGTTTATTGAGGTGTCTAGAATGTGTAAAAAAAAGTCCCACAAAATCCGAGCATGGGAAATGCCTGAAAATTGGTGAAATCTAAGATGGCCGCCAGACAAACAGCGGAAACATGAAAATCGCCATAATTATTTAACCAAGAATGCTAAATTCAAGTGTAATATGTCTATTCACACTAGTTTTTCAAGCTGCATGTGATGGATGCAGTCTCAAAAAGTCTGTTAAATCAAAAATAAATTATATGGCTGACATTATTGTTACCACTTGTCTGTGGACTGTCACATTAATATGTTTGTCTTTTGCAGGTGCATGATCTTAATTAATGAAACATGGCTTCTGCATCGGACATGTGTATTGTGTATGAAGACAGTTGAGTTGGATAAGCCCCAATATATATCACTGTTACGAGAAAAGGGCTGCATTAGGATTGTAACAATCCGAAGTATTGCTCAACAGATATTGTAATCTTAAATTATTTGGCCTCAAGACTCTAGAGGTATGGGAACTTCAAACCGTACAAGAGACTGAATTTGATAGGTAGGTAATCAGTAGATATGGTATGAGTAGATTTCTTATAGGGATATTATTCTTATAGAGTTACTTCATTAATATTCCAGTTCTTAGCTAGTTTTATAGTATATGTTCAAGGGTCAACCAACCAAGCTTCATTAATGCCTATTCTAATAGGATTTCAAAACCAAGAAATAATTTTATTATTATTATTATTATTAAAGTAAAGTAAAGTTAAAGATTAATATAATTACAAGAAATTTGAATTACTAATTGAATTATTTACAGAGAGATTAAATATAAAAGTAAAATATTAGTTATAACTCTTACAAATAAAACAAAACAAATAAATATAAATACGGGCGTGTGCCCGACCCCGAAAGGGGTTGAAATAGGGGAGCCAAAGGTGGCTTTCTAGGGCCTTTCCTAGCTGATGCTGAGAGGATTGGGTTCTAGTCATGTGGTGATGGGCTGGTCTATCAGAGTGAGAACTGAGCGATCTCTGCCATACCCATAGCTTACTCTGACTGTTCCTTTAACTTATATATTTTCTAGATCTCGAGTGACGGCGTCTTTTCCGTGGATTGACCTCCCAATCTACCAAGATTGGAAGCCAAAGCATCACATTTTTCCCTTGCCCCTCAACTTTCTCTTCATAATTGCTGAGGGGCACAGGGCCCTGGGTGGGGCTTTGGTTTCCCGGGCGTTTCCGCACCCTCCTCAGCTCCCCGCCATGGAGTGGCTTCGGTCACCCAGGCTTTATTGTGGTCAGCAGGGAGGGTTCTGTGGGGGCGCTCGGTTATGGCCTTGGCCTTGCTCGGGGCCTTGGGGCTGTTCGGCCAGGCAGCTTGGGGAACAACAACAACAACAATATAAACAAAAATATTAAACTAAAAACATGAAATTATGACATTGAAATATAGTCACGTGCTCAATCCTGGTTAATGAAGATTGTTAGCCTAGGCGTCGCACTCTCTAGTTGGTAGGTTGAAGAGAAGGTAAGTAACAACCCGACTGTACTCCAGGTATTCACAGAGACACCACCCCGAGCTATAGTCCAAGTAACACTGAAGTTAGTCTAAAAATAAGATCACTCATAGACTTGGGAAAGAGCTGGTCACTAAGAAAAGAAACTCGCCCCCTAGTGGTGTGGGGCGAGTTAACGATCATTGAAGAGTATATACAAAAGGTTCATGGCGCTGGTGTGGTGCTTTGAAGCTCCATGTAGAGGTAGAGTTGGTTGGAAGAGGCTTCAGGAGGGGTTGAGCAGGCTCGGAGTGTGGTGCTTTGAAGCTCCATGTAGAGGTAGAGTTGGTTGGATGAGGCTTCAGGAAGGGTTGAGCAGGCTCGGAGTGTGGTGCTTTGAAGCTCCATGTAGAGGTAGAGTTGGTTGGATGAGGCTTCAGGAAGGGTTGAGCAGGCTCGGATTGTGGTGCTTTGAAGCTCCATGTAGAGGTAGAGTTGGTGGGATGAGGCTTCAGGAAGGGTAGAGCAGGCTCGGAGTGTGGTGCTTTGAAGCTCCATTTAGAGGTAGAGTTGGTTGGATGAGGCTTCAGGAAGGGTTGAGCAGGCTCGGAGTTTCGAGGGACGTAAGAGGATCAATGAAGCTACTAAGGCACGCAACATAGATCTGGCTGAAATTATCTACACTCAAAATAGTTGACTCTATGTGCACAAGGAATGCAGACGCATACATACACATCCAACTAGTATCAGGGCGGCTCAGCAACAGGGTCCATCAACGGGAACCTCTCACTATCTTCGATCACATGCCACAGATTTTGACTTCAAACAGAAATGTGTTCTGTGTGGCATGATTATCGACATGGAAGCTGCATACAAATATCCAGAAAAACGTGCATTACGGTTCAGTCATGTGATGGAGCTCAATTTTGAAGAGAGCATCAAAGAACACTGTATCAAGAGGAATGATGAATGGGCTACTGAGGTACAGTCACGAATTCTGCCCGTCTTTGATTTACCAGCTGCAGAAGCTATGTATCACCATGAATGTGACAAGCATTTTCGTGCAGGGAAGAACATCCCTTCAGTCTTCAATAATCGGGAAGAAGTCCCAAGGAAAAAGCAAAAGCTTGGTCGACCGAAGAGTTCAACAAAAAGTATGTCATTTGAAAAGGCAATTGAATATTTAGAAGACTATGATGATGAGACAATCACACTGGATGACTTAAGATCACATAATGAAGATAAACACTGGACTGAGTGATGATGAAGTCTATACGAAGGTGCAGCTGAAAAGGTGTCTTTTGGAACACTGGGGAAAAGGTATCCATCACCACAGTTTGACAACAACCCAACATAGTAACTCTAACATCAAATGTGAAAGATATCATTCAGGAAGGACATACAAGAGGTTCAAACTTAGAGCAATCTAATATGGATAGTTTAATCAAAATCGTAGGTGAGTACATCCACGCGGAGATCAAGTGCATGGAAAAACATGATAACAAGTATCCTGACACTGAACAGATGAAGTCAATGGATGCAAATCTTGACTACCTCCCACATGGTTTGAGAACCCTTCTGCAGGCAATAATAAAGAGTCTGTCATCACAGATGAAGAAGGAAGGCATCCAAGTAAAGCAGTCATCTGGGGATGCTGACTATATGACATCACAATGTCACAGCATGTACTCTCGCAGAAACTAGGCCTGGGGTAGTTGTTGGAGATGACACCGACCTGTTAATTCTTCTACAACACCATTTCAAACCTGCCAAACACAACAGAATTTATCTTCAGACCAGCTCAAAACTCATCAACATAAGCAGCCTCCAAAGTTCGCTTGATTCCGGCCTCAGTGCATCCCTGCTCTTCATTCATGCGCTATCCGGTTGCGATACAACCTCTAGGCCCTATGGGATAGGAAAAATATCATCGCTGGAAAAATATAGAGATTTACAAGAAGCCGGCCAAGAGTTCATGATGCCAGATAAAAGTCAGGAAGAAATTGAAAAAGCAGGGAATCAAGCGCTTTCAGTGTTGTATGCGTGTAAACATGGCACTGACTTAAATATAGAACGGGCATCCAAATTGTCTGAGAAGGTGGCTTCAAGCTCGAGTTATGTGCCCCCTGAGCGTCTTCCCCCTACTACAGATGCTGCTCGATTCCATAGTCGAAGGGTCTACCACCAAGTGCAAGCCTGGTTGGGCAACATCATGGTTGCTACAGAATGGGGATAGGTTCTCCACAAAATCAGACATGGAACTTTCTTGAAGCCACAGCGAATGAAGCAGCTTGCAGCTCCTGCGTCCCTTCTGAAGATAATCCGGTGCAATTGTACGTCAAGATGGCAGGAGGGATGAAGGGTGCGGGCGTAGCCCTCTCTCTATGTATCATCCTTCTCAACATCCAGAGGGGCTATGCTGATATACAGGTGCAGAGGGGTCCGGTAGTGTACCAGGTCAACCCTAAACAAGTATTGAGGGACCTCGTCACACAGAAATCACACACGAGTGAAATTTCTGTCACCATTCCTGCCTGGTCTATTTCATATATTGGGAAGGCGCCGCGACTGGGCAAATACTCTGGCACAACCTCGCTACAACACCTATTGTGCTACACTCTAATTAGCTGCGGAGATGTAGAGACCAACCCCGGCCCTTGTTCAACGTTGAAGAAACCTCACCACCAAACAAGTAAGGCAGACACCGACATTTCAACAGTCCCTAGCAGTAAAATTTGTTATAACAAACTGGGCCAGCAGGTACCCCAGCCTCCGGCCGTCACGCTCCAATTCAACCCACAACACAATCCAACACTATCGGTGGCTCAACATGTAACTGGAGCAGCTAGGAAGAAAGGCATCAGTCGCAACAACATCAACAATGGAGCAGCATTAGCAGCCAGGAATAAGGACAACATCATCAAACAGCAAATACAGGTGGGGCAGGGAGGGGTCACAGGGGGAGACATAGCCACAGACAGTCCCCACCCTAGCAGCACAGCTGATCATCACACCGCCAGACGTACGACGAACAATACAAAGAATCTATGTACAGTGTGCGATATTAGATTCAACAAAAGGAGTCCAACATCACAATGTAGTATTTGTAATGAAACAGCACACGATCGATGTTCTTATGTTAACAGCAGAAAAGAAATGGAATGCGATAAATGCAGGGAACTCGCAGCGGCTCGCTTGGTGTAGTGACTAGCGTCTCGGACTCCCACCCAGAAGGCCCGGGTTCGCGCCCACACTCGGCGCATTAAAGATTTTTCGCAAGCACTGAGTCGTTACCATCCCTCATGAGCAAAGGGATGGGGTAGTAGTACAGGACCCCAATGGAAATACGCCTAATCGGCCTTATTGAGCTATCCTTAGCTAGCTTAGCATGCGCTAGCTTTAAGAACTATTATTATAACTAGCAATTACCCACTCCACCAACTCTACATTACCCACAGCATTACCATTAATACCACAGATATCGGCGACCCAAGTAGCACAACATGCAACAAGAACAACAATAAAAACAGGTAGCACTCGCAAATACATCTACAGGGAAGCAGCATCAACGGACAATGAAAACAACAACAACAACAACAGCAAACAACCACAGCCCGACCGCGAGTATCCCCTACTCTCTCCCGCACAAACAGCTGATCGACGCGGACCAAACCACACCTCCAGTCGTATGATAAACAGTAAGAAAAAACTATGTATAGTCTGTAATTTGGTTTCAACAATAGGAGTTCACTTTTACAATGCAACAGTTGTAATGAAATTGTTCATAACCGATGTACTTACGTTAACAGTAGACACAAAGTTGAATGTGTTAAATGTAGGAACTCAGCTGTCCAACATCGCGAAACCATTTGTTTTATTTGTGAATCACTCATAACACGACGTCAGAAGATCCAAAACTGTGTAAAGTGTAAACAGGTAGCTCACATGAAGTGCATCTCTAAGAAGACCAACAGTGAAGAACGGGAATTCCTTTGCAATAAGTGTGCCTTGCATTCATTACCGAATATTAATGTAAATTATCCAAGTATTAACAACTCAGAATCCAGCCAGGACACATTCAAAATCAAAGATGAATACAGAGTGTTCACCAACAAAGGGCTCCATCTTATCCACATTAACGCCAGATCAATGTACCATAAATTGTCAGAAATAAACTTGTTAGCTAATAAGGCCAAAGCTTCAATAATTGCAATCACAGAAACCTGGCTGGATTCAAGTATAAACGATGGTGAAATAAACATTCAAGGTTTCAACATGGTTAGGAATGATCGCAATAGGCATGGGGGAGGAGTATGTCTGTATGTAAAAAACAACCTCACACACACAACTAGGACCGACCTCCATGTAGAAAATCACGAAGCTCTGTGGATCGACCTACACCTGCCGAGGACAAGACCCATCACAATTGGGGTATGCTATAGGCCACCAGCCGACACACAATTCTTGACCAAATTTGAACGAACTTTGTCATCGCTAGACCCTCTGAATGAATCCATCATACTAGGGG
The DNA here is from genome assembly GCA_032716605.1 of Paralithodes platypus. Classification (NCBI taxonomy): domain Eukaryota; kingdom Metazoa; phylum Arthropoda; class Malacostraca; order Decapoda; family Lithodidae; genus Paralithodes; species Paralithodes platypus. The sequence continues at coordinate 50,059,366 of CM064502.1, forward strand.
ATTTTAACCTGTGTTACAAACAACGAAATGATAGGCTTGTACGAGAATATAGGCATATACTGACAATGCACAATCACAAACAACTCATCACAACCCCCACGTATCTCTGAGAACACTGCCACAATATTAGACCACATAAACTGTAACAGAGAGGACAAAATATCCCAATCAGGGGTTATACACACTGGGATAAGTGATCACTTCGTCACATATTGCACACGGAAAACCACAAAAAATACCCTAGAGAATCACAAGATTATCAAAACAAGGTCACTCAGAAACTACAATAAGGAAACATTTCTGGACATTTTATGGAATACAGACTGGTCTCCAGTGTTTGGAAGTACAAACGTTAATGACGCATGGGTTGGCTTCAGAACCATCATCACAAACATCCTAGACGAAATAGCTCCTCTGAAAGACATACGAATTAAAGCAAGGTCAGACCCATGGATCAACAATGACATACTACACCATCTGGAACACAGAGACAATCTGTTAAAAAGGCTAGCGAAACATAGACAGGATCAAGGTCTGAAACATGAGTTCAACAGGGCCAGGAATAAACTAATTAGGAAAATGAAATCAGCGAAAAATAATCATTTTCACAATAAGGCAGAGGAATATCAGAATAACCCAAAGAAACTATGGAGGCACCTAAAAACAACAGGCTACAGCAACAAGACAAGGGATTCGTCTAACACTAATATTGCTCTCACCATTAATGATCAGGTTTGCCACGATAAACGACAAATTTCAACCTACTTCAACTCCTTCTTCACTTCCATAGCAAACACACTTGCACAGAACCTACCTCAACCTCTCAATAAATACACGACAACAACGGCCACCTTTCGTAATTTCTACAGAGATAAAGACATACACCCGAACACATTTAGATTGCAAAATGTTACACCAAAATACACTTTTGACGAGCTGTCTAACCTAAATGTACATAAGAGCACAGGACCAGACAAAATTCCTGCCAAATTTCTACGAGATGGAGCCATTGGTATAGCAGGCCCCCTAACCCACATCATCAACTTGTCAATTAACACCAACACAGTACCTGCTGAACTGAAGGAAGCTATTGTAACCCCTCTATTCAAGAAAGGAAATAAACTAGAAGTTGGCAACTAGACCAGTTAGCATATTATGTATTGTATCTAAAATCCTTGAAAGAGCGGTATACACCCAAATTGAACACTACCTCAAACAAAATGATCTATTCTATAAGTTTCAATCAGGTTTCAGATGCATGTACTCGACAGACCCCTGTCTCATCCACTTAACGGATCACATTCGTAAAGAAATGTCTAAAGGTAACTACACCGGTATGGTTCTTCCTGATCTACAAAAAGCGTTTGACATAGTAGACCATGATATCCTATGTAATAAACTACAAGCTATGGGCATAGGGTCTGTGAACTGGTTTAAATCTTATCTTAGTGGTAGAACCCAAAGAGTCAAAATTGATGATAATATATCTGATCCTATGCCAATTAACTGTGGGGTCCCGCAGGGAAGCATCCTTGGTCCCTTACTCTTTCTCTGTTATGTGAACGACATGGAACTGAGCGTCTCGTGTAAATTATTACTGTATGCAGACGACAGTGTGCTTCTGGTTTCAGGAAAAGACCCAATAAGTATTGCCGCTTCACTTTCCAAAGAACTAGCATCATGTAGTGAATGGCTAGTGGACAATAGACTATCTCTTCACCTGGGCAAGACGGAAGCCATCTTATGTGGAACAAAACGCAAACTGAAAGACACTGTGGGCTTCTCGGTCAACTGTAATGATATTCCTATAACAACAGTGTCACAAGTTAAATATCTCGGACTGAAACTGGATGCGAGTTTGTCAGGTGAAACAATTTTGGAATCTATCCTGAGTAAGTGTAGAGCACGTATAAAATACCTGTATAGACAGGTGGGATGCTTGCCCGCGGCGACCAAAAAGACCCTCTGCCAAGCGCTTGTTCAATGTCATTTTGACTATTCTGTGTCATCCTGGTACTCTGCATCATCTAAATCAGCACAGCACAAACTTCAGGTCACTCAAAATAAAATGGTTAGGTTCATGCTGAACCTAGGACCCAGATCACATGTTGGCCAGGAACAACTTCAGTCACTAGGTATGCTCAATGTCTCTGACAGGGCCAAACAAATCAGGCTAACTAATGCCTTCAAAATTTTCTATGACAGAGCTCCAGAGTATCTAAAGAATGATTTTGTTAAAGCAAATGAGAGGAGTGGACATAATACAAGAAACATGATGTTTAATTTTAAGGTCCCGAGAATCCAAGGACAGGGTAAGCAAACATTCTTCTTCACTGCCATCAAAGACTGGAACGACCTACCCCAGTCAGTCCGTGAAAAGAGAACACTGTATTCCTTCAGACGTAGCCTGAAGGAACACCTGAACCGGACAGCTGCGAGAAGGGAGCACCAAGCTTATGTCTACTACTAAATACGACATAAGAGATAGACAAACCAAACTGAAATGATTACTGATTACGGATTACGGATATTTACTATAGGATGTAAGGTATCTTAAAATAACCCCCTAGAAATACTTTCTCTAAAGTATCTATTTCTTTATCCTCCCCTTTTCCCCAGCTAACTTAATCCCACAAGGACCCCAATGGAAATACGCCTAACGGCCTTATTGGGCTATCCTTAGTTGGAATTATGCAAGGCTGGTACATGTCATATTTGTAACAAACTATGTGGTACCAACTCTGTAAATTGCTGACTGAATAAATATTATTATTATTATTATTATTATTATAACTGTGGAAAGAACAGTTGCTCGTGCAAAAGAAATGGTCTCCAATTTACATTGGCCTGTGGCCAATGCAAAGGCTTAACATGTACAAATAGACAATGTTATGATGATGACGACTCTGATTGCGATGCTCAAAGTGATGTCTCTACTTGAAGATACTGTGAACCCATGTTAATGTTTCTTATGTAAATACAAGTCAAAACTCTATTTTCAGTAATATATGTCAGCCATATAATTTAATTTTGATTTAACAGTTTTGAGACTGCATCCATCACATGCAGCTTGAAAAATTAGTGTGAATAGACATATTACACTTGAACTTGGCATTCTTAGTTAAATAATTATGGCGATTTTCATGTTTCCGCTGTTTGTCTGGTGGCCATCTTGGATTTCACCAATTTTCAGGCATTTCTCATGCTCGGATTTTGTGGGACTTTTTTTTACACATTCTAGACACCTCAATAAACTAATATAAGTTGCAAAACCTTTTCCTCCAATTTTGTTCAACATCCCTATGTATTGCCACCTTTAATTACCGGACTAAATGGTCCTGGGCCTGTCGTACATTTGACGTGTATTTAATGTGTGGATCCTGCGCTATACGTGTCGGATATACAATTTATTGTGTTGTGATCGTACTCTCATGAAATGGAACGTGATTATATCATACATACACACGATTTATTGTAGGGTGGTTGTGTAAATATTGTGCATTTGTCGAATTATGGCTGTATTAATCGTCTGTCAAAAAAATTTGCCAACCAGAGGACGTCAATGAAGACATGCACTGGATACACGTACGATCGTTGCACGTACATTGCACGTACATTTTTAACGGTTTATCCTGCCGACAATCGGCCCAAAAATAGTGCAGCCACTATTTTTTGGCCGATCACCGCCGACCATTTCCGCACCACTCGACCACCCCTCGCTTACCACGATACGAGGCGATTTTTTTACACGATCACAGACGATGTCAGACGATCCAGGAAAAATTCAAATATTTTGAAAAGATCGGCTGTGGTCGGCGGCTAACGTACTGCGCCTTTATCAGGCGTAATTTGTTAGTACAGAAGATAGACCAGTGACCTCTCTCTCTCTCTTCCTTTATTCCATTTACTTCTCATTATCAACCGCCAGGTGATTTTGTTCAAATTAGGAAGGACCTCAGAGAGAGAGAGAGAGAGAGAGACCGACAGACCAGACCAGACAGACAGAGAGGGAGAAAGAGACAGAGACAGACAGACAGACACAGTGTGTGTGTGTGTGTGTGTGTGTGTGAGAGAGAGAGAGAGAGAGTATACAATTCAGAAGTATGAGTAAACTATTATATTGCTTATTGTTTGGATGGGTTTTCCACATTCTATAAAGTCAAAATTAATGTTTTAGTTAAGATTCTCTTAGACTTGTATTACTTGTTTTGTCTCCTCTCTTTTCCTACCTTCCTCTCTCTCTCTCTCTCTCTCTCTGAGGTCCTCCATAATTTGAATACAATCACCTGGCTGTCATCACTGTATTAAAATAATTGATAATGAGAAGTAAATGGAATAAAGGAAGAGGAGAGAGAGAGAGAGTTAGTTAGTTAGTTAGTTGTGTATTATCTCCGTAGCCTTGGGCCTCATACTGACCATGATTGCAAGAAGAGTCTCACTGGCCCCGAATTGAGCATATCATAAACCCGTTGACGATTGTATTCAGCTTAAGAAGAATGTCTAAGGGTGAAAGAGTATTTAATCTCCTTTAACCCGGGAACTGCGGGAAGACAAAAGAGTTCCCACGGCGGACTGTGGGAAGACTCTTAAGAGTCAGGGAAAAAAAATGATTTAAAACACCCAAAAAAAAAAAAAAAAAAAAAAAAATTTATTGCCCCTGGGCCATGCCAAATATCACTCCTCCACCTCCCCTCCTTCCCCACTTTCCTCCCCTCCTTCAGTTATCACCTATTTTCCCTGTTATTCCCTTATTCTGTGGTATATTTTCGTGCTAACATTGCTAACATTGCAAGCAGGGCATTGACATCACTGTTAGCAAGCGAGTGCAAGAGAGAGAGAGAGAGTATCGATCGACAGTCTCTCTCCAGACGTGGGGAAAAGTGGCGGGAAAGGAGGTTGCCTCAGCCATACATTATGTAACTCCCGGCCTGTATCGCCGATTTTGACCATCCAAACGCTGTTTCCACTTGTTTTATTGTTGTAACAGGTTAATACCTTTATAATCAACCTATAATAGGCGCATATGGATAAGTATTAATGCTATTTATGGTAAAATAACAATGTTAGTGAGTGGAAACAGCTCAAATACGTGCGCACAGGCAGTGGTGTCTCATACCCCCCATGCGCACTTCAGAGGTTAATACAGTTGCCTCCTGACCTTTGACCAGTGAGGACGTCCCCAGTGACCGCTCGTGACATACCTGTTTATCCCCTAGTGAGGTGAACATTCTTAGTGATGGCTTGTGTTGATGAGATTGTCATCTCTTCCCATGTTCTCCAGCTTTGTCTTGCTTTGCAAGAAAGGCTGGAGAATGTTGAGCTCGAGGTCCAATCTCTCAAGGACGAGAACCTAGCATTGAAGATGGCATTAGAGGAAACGAAAAATGCCACTGGTGTAGGAAAACCGGACTTTTCCTGGAAAGTGGTAGCTTCAAGTGGAACGAAGTGTACCTTGAAGAAGCAGTGTGTACCTGTAAACAACAAGTACAGCATCCTGGAGGACGAGTGTGACGGAAGTGAAGACGGAGTGGGGGGAGGAGATGACCCATCTTACAGCGAGGCAGTGAGAGGGGAGGGGAGGAAATCTGCTTCTGCTGCTACAACTGCTGCTACATGCCGACAAAAGGAAAAAGCTAAGTCTGTTTTCATTGTCGGTGATTCATTGGTTAGATACCTTGCCAGGGCAACAAACACTCAGGTTGGTAAAGTTGTCTGCGTGCCTGGTGCCGGAGTCGGGAGGGTGGCTAAGAAGATAGATGCTGTCCTGGAAGTGAGTGGGGAGGACCCTATCATCTTCCTCAATGCAGGGAGCAACGATATATGGAGATGCAGGACTGAGGAGTTGCTCTCCAAGTATCAGGAAATGTTGGAGAGGATCAAGGAAAAGGGTGGAGTTCCTGTGGTAAACAGTATCCTGCCAAGAAGAGGGGTAAGGAAGGAATGGTCCTCCAGGGCTATTGGTGTAAATAGTCGGCTGGAGAAGTATTGCAAGGCAAATACTATTCCATTCCTGGATAACTGGTCCCTCTTTTATGGTAAGGATGAACTGTATGCCCAGGATGGAGTACATCTTTCTCGACTAGGAGTTTCGACCTTGGCCAGCTCACTCGACAAGATTGTTGCGGGGTTTCGTTAAAAAAACCTGGGTGTGTAAGTAAAATACTGTCTCCATATGGAGCAGGTACTTCATGTGACAAACCAGTGAGTAAAATAGAAATAATCAGTCAAGATAGTGCGGATATAGTGATGTGTAATAACACTACACATGTAACTGATAGTAAAGATGAGAATACTGATAGAGTAGAATTTCCGTCTAGAGCTAGTAGTTCAACAGGAAATAATAAGTTAGCTAAACACAATAGAAAATTAGTTGCAAATAAAAGTAATAGGTTGAGGGTATATTATACAAATTGTAGGAGTTTATGTAACAAAATGAACGAACTTAGAGCACTCGTTAGCACAGAAAATATAGACATAATAGCGCTAACTGAAACGTGGATTAATACAGAATCTAGGCATTTTTTAGCAGAATTTGATATTCCAGGATATAGTTTGTTTAAATATGACCGAACAAGTAGGAGGGGCGGGGGTATTGCAGTGTTTGTCAGGAGTACATTAAAAAGCTGTATTAAATCAGGTATTAGACTAAATAATGATAATGAAAGTGTTTGGGTAGAGGTTAACGAAGGTAGTGAAACCATAGTTGTTGTTGTTGTTGTCGTTCCCCAAGCTGCCTGGCCGACAAGCCCCAAGGCCCCGAACAAGGCCAAGGCCACAACAGAGCGCCCCCACAGAACCCCTCCTGCCGACCACAATAAAGCCTGGGTGACCGAAGCCACCCCATGACGGGGAGCCGAGGAGGGTGCAGAAACGCCAGGGAAACCAAAGCCCCACCCAGGGCCCTGTGCCCCTCAGCAATTATGAAGAGAAAGTTGAGGGGCAAAGGAAAAATATGACGCTTTGGCTTCCAATCTTGGTAGATTGGGAGGTCAATCCACGGAAGAGACGCCGTCACTTGAGATCTTGAAAATATATAAGTAAAAGGAACAGTCAGAGTAAGCTATGGGTATGGCAGAGATCGCTCAGGTCTCACTCTGATAGACCAGCCCATCACCAACATGAGACCATAGTTATTGGAGTTATATATAGACCGCCTAATATGAGTAGAAATGGCGGAATATCGTTATGGTAGGAAATTAAAATAGCATTAAGGTTTAGCAATGTGTGCATTATGGGGGATTTTAATTTTCCGAACATTGATTGGCAGCACCAAATAGGCGACTCCGATTCAGTAGAGTTTATTGAGGTAGTACAAGATAGTTTTTTATTTCAATTCATAGATACGCCGACTAGAGGTATTAATATTCTTGATTTAGTTTTCAGTAACAATGAACATATGATAAATAATGTAGAGATTGGTGACCACCTAGGAAATAGCGATCATAAATCTATTTATTTTAATATACAATGGACAGGGAATGCTAAAGAGAATACGACACTTATCCCAGATTTCAGAAAAGCCGATTATGGTGGGCTAAGAAGAGACTTAAGGGTGGACCCTATTGTTAAGCAATTAAGTCAGGATATGCCAGAGTTAAACTTGCCACCTACATATAACCAGTTTATTGCTTCACTCCACAATGCTCAAAATATATATATCCCTAAAAGAAGATTTAGATTGACGCAGAACCAACCAAAATGGATGACTAATAAGCTAATAGATCTTATAGGAAAAAAGAAAGGAATATATAGAAAAATAAAGAAAGGCGAAAATCATTTACATATAATTATACTATCAGACTCTATCAAGACAGGTCAAAAAGGAAATCAGGAAAGCAAAAATAAATTATGAAATAAGGATAGCCAGTGACTCAAAAAATAACCCTAAAGCTTTTTACCAACTATATAAATCTAAAGTTAGAGATGTAATAGGCCCCCTAAAAACTTCAATAGGAGAAATAACAGAAAATGATTTAAAAATGTGCAGTACATTAAATAGTCAGTTTCTTTCCGTTTTCACTAATGAAAATTTGGCACAGATTCCAGAAGTCAATATGGTATATAGTGATAGTATAGAAAATATGTTAAGTACAGTTAGTATAACTAGAAATGATGTGCTTAAGGAAATTGACAGACTGAAACCTCAAAAATCGCCTGGTCCTGACGAGGTAGGCCTATATGCTAGAGTATTAAAAGAATGCAGAGATGAGTTAAGTAGCCCATTAGCATTTTTATTTAACAAGTCATTAGAAACAGGTTTAGTTCCAGAAGCTTGGAAACTTGCAAATGTAGTTCCGATCTTCAAAAAAGGTGATAAATCGATAGCATCCAATTACCGTCCCATTAGTCTCACATCAATCATAGGAAAGTTGCAAGAGTCTATTATTGCTAGGAAAATTAGAAGCCACTTAGTAAAATTTAACTTAATAAATTCTTCTCAGCATGGATTCACTCAGAGACGTTCTTGCCTTACTAATTTGCTTAGCTTTTTCTCAGAGGTATATGAAGCAGTAGATAATGACAAGGCATACGATATTATATATTTAGATTTCAGTAAAGCTTTCGACAGAGTCCCTCATGAGAGATTGACGAGAAAGGTTGAGGCACATGGAATAGGAGGGTCGTTGTTGGGATGGATTAGGTCATGGCTAATTGGTAGGAAACAGAGAGTCAGCATAAATGGTACCAAGTCAGAGTGGGGAGCAGTCAAAAGTGGTGTCCCCCAAGGATCGGTATTAGGTCCCCTGTTGTTTCTTATATACATAAATGACCTAGATTTAGGTATAACTAGTAGGATAAGTAAATTCGCAGATGATACTAAAATGGGGAGATCAATTGATTCAGATAGCGATATAGAGTGCCTCCAAAGGGATTTAGATACCTTACATGAATGGTCAGTAAATTGGCAGATGAAGTTTAACATTGACAAATGCAAGGTATTAATGATAGGGAAGATGCAAACAAATGTTAAATATAAACTAGCTAATTTAGAATTAGAAAATTCAGACTGCGAGAAAGATCTAGGTGTGTTTGTTAGCAATGATTTGAAGCCTAGAAAACAGTGTATAAGCGTTCGTATTAAGGCAAACAGGATTCTCGGGTTCATCTCGAGGAGTGTGAGCAACAGAACTGCTGATGTTATCTTAAAACTTTACTTGTCATTAGTGAGACCCCATATGGATTATGCTGTCCAATTTTGGTGTCCTTATTACAGAATGGACATAGATTCATTGGAGAGAGTACAGCGTAAAATGACAAAAATGATCCATAATATTATAAATCTTCCGTATGAAGAAAGGTTGAAGAAATTAGGTTTACATTCGTTAGAGAGACTCAGAGTTAGAGGGGATATGATAGAGGTGTTCAAGTGGTTTAGTGGGATTAACAAAGGGGACATGACAAATGTACTAAAGCTCAGTGATAGCGAAAGAACTCGTACCAATGGTTTCAAATTAGATAAATTTCGTTTCAGAAAAGATATAGGCAAATATTGGTTTGGTAACAGAGTTGTAGATGGGTGGAATGGACTACCAAGTGCTATAGTGGGATTAAAAACGGTAGGGAGCTTTAAGATAAAATTGGATAAGCATATGGATGAGAAGGGTTGGGTGTGAAGGGGGATCAGCCAGATTGGGCCAATCAGCGCTCTGCAGACCCCCGTAATCCTGCGTTAATCTCTAACCGTTTTGGTAAGATGATCCTCAGGGTATTAGAGTGTTGAGCCTATAATTGGGCTTTGTAATTGGGGTTGTGTGGGACAGGGATCTGCCTTGCTTAGTAAAATGCCCCAGAACAAGAAGCCCACCACAGAAGCCACGAGCGAACACCACACAGAAACACCCAAAGGAAAGGTCCACAGAACGAAAGGACCAGCTGACCGAGCCAGCCATTTCAGACAGGCCCAAGCCCGCAGGGCTAAGCAGCTCCAGGCTGCACCCATTTACCTTTTCTAAACTGACCATTTTCCACACCTCACGTACACTAACCCCCTCGTGTCCTACACTCCTAACTACAAAGATGATGAACAGGAATATACATTCATATTAAAAACACCCATGCCCTGTCCCAACGTTGAGCCAATGCCAACACATCAGACAGCCATAATTATATCTATGTATGTTCTTACATCCGAGAAGTAGATGTTATATATCTTAGAAGTTAAAACACCCACGCTTGTCCCTAGACCTCGTATATCATTTCCCATGACGAGTATAGATATATGTAACCCGTGCTCAGTCGCCCCTTGCATTGTTCCTCTAGTAACTAAGTCTATAATATTAACTGCCACCAGCATTGATACGACATAGAGGCACTGTCCTTGTGTCGTATTGTGCCAAGTACAGATCAACCAAGTTTCATCACCTTATTAGGACGACGACTATAATGTCATCGTTCATCGATGTATGCAATCCTTAGTTTAAGTATTAATATTAACATTCCCTAACATCTTGTCTTGCCAGACTAAGCTTCTGAAGACCCATCGCCCCATAAATCTATGTATTCAATCCTTAGGTTAAGTATTTTTATCCGCCATTGTGTTCACCTTTTTCCATTTACTTTTCCACAATTGTCATACGTCTTCCCCTTGCCTCCTTCGTATCCACAGTCCACACTACGCCAATTTACTTCGTGTCTTACACCTCTTACCCCAACCAGAGATTGTATAAGATAACCTGGTTACCAGTATCTGTCATAAGTACCCCGAAACAATAACTAAGTACCCCTACGAACTGCCGCTGTTGTTGGTATATTTATATTTAATAGAAAACGCAGTTCCCAGGGCCAACTAATAGTATCCATAACCCCTCGGACTGATCACATAACTCTATCTTTTCCAGACTCATATACCACCCCATAGTTGCATTCCCTGGTAGCATTTGGCTAACGTATTCTACTGCCTTTTCAAACTTCCATATCAACTGCAGCCTAATGCCACCCCCACGCCCAGAGACCTTAGGGTCAAATTCCCCTATAGCCCCCCTGCACTCCCCCCCTCATTATAAGACCCCGCACTTCTCTACTCTTGTCCGACCTAGCCTCTCTCTCATACCTCTTGAAGATCCTTGAATTGTCCGTTACTAACGCTCTCCAACTTTTTATATATATACTCCTATCCAGCCTACCTTCCCTTAGTAGGCCATAACAACATTAGAACTTTACTAACCCCGTGCATGCCATCTATTCTCTTACAACCCATTCACAACCCTGCACCCAATGGTCGTCGGTGCGAGGCTAGCCGCCTCGCCAGTAACTAACTTCTATTGCCATACTTCCAGATAAATGTGGCAGAGTTAACAACCCAGTCTCCGCCACATCCAGCAAACCCTACAATTAACAACCAGCCGAGTAAAACCAGCTACCCAAGGCACCTTCGGTTTTGGTATTAAGGACACCCACATCTGTCTCATACACAGAGGGTTAGTACGAACACTGGTGATATGGCAAGCCCCTAGCCACAGCCGCCGGACGACTATCACAGGGAGAGGGCGCCCAGCTCCCCCTTTTTGCCCACTCGAGGAGGGAGACCCCCACCCCTGCGGAGGTATACCTGGCCCCTGTTTTGACTTCCGAGTCATTGCCAGGTAGCACAGGAATTCTTCCTATCAATGAACTAACCATGCATGACTAACACCTTTACTAACATCTATTAACTCACAATAAACCATATACCTTTCTTGCATTGCTCTGATCACTAAATTAGCACCTCAGCTATACCATAGAATGAAGATTGAACAATCTAAGAGAGACGCTCCTATCACAGCTGTCCCCATCCTCCTCGCAAAGTAGATCCAGTCTCTCTCCCCTAAATACTTCCAGTATAGCCAAAATAGTACCTCTTACTAAGGCTCAGTTATATGAAAATATAAAGGCTTCCTATAGCCATGTGCCACAACAGTAAATACCATCTTACCTAGTCCCCATATCTATTGAGAGCTCAAATAAGTCCATAAGACTCGAGATCCCTACTGTCTACAGGGTCCAGAACCGAGCCTATAAATCTAGCTCCCACCCCCAGTCAAATCAGTTGAAAGCTAGACACCAACCAGTGGTCACTACCCTGCAGTTTACCTCTAGCTCTGCCCTTGTGTTGTTCCGGAGTTGAGAGATTCCAGATCCGGCAGACTCCGTGGCAGAGAAGACTGATAGAAGCATATGTCCATGTACAAGTCCTAACGTGCACCTTATAACCTTCACACAAATTCGTGGGTATATAAGTGTGTAGCCAGCAACGATCGTCAAGAGATCCGACTTGAGAACTTCCTACATTTTGGACCATCTGGACGGCCGAGGAACCAGTCGTTAGCCCCCAACATCACCGGAAGCAAGATAACCAGGACCAGATCTATAAATACTATTCAAGATTCATGTTGCTAGTACTAAGTGTTATAGTACTAGCTTGATACTCACTTATTAACTTTCTATAAAGTGGCTAAAACCTTGCCCAGTGTAATTCACATTTAACCATTTCCATTTGGGACGTACTAAGCGATCAGTGCTCTTTAATTAACAGGCGACCTTGACTCTCGTAATTACCTTATTCAGATATTAAAACTCTGGTGATATCTAACGTTCGCCCACTGATTTGTGTTCTACGTATTTCTGCCATAAGAATATAAAACTTAGACCAGTACCCCCATGAGGTTACTATAGATTCCGTGTTCTACAATATACGCGTGTCTAATCCTAACTGTGAGCTGCTATTTGGGCACGCGACCAGCCAGCAAGAGGTCAAATCAGTGACATTGAATTATACGAATATATTGAGGTCTTCCAGTAAAATAAAAACTTGCTAATTAAACCCGTGATCAGAAGAATATACCTGAACGTTGAAAGTGGGAGACTAGGCTCCATCCAGATCCGCTAATGCTAGCAGTTCCCTTCTATTATTTGTTTTGTGCGAGAATTACTATCTTTCTATGCTCTTTATTTATTTACTTCAATAAACGTGATCTTGTGTCGTGTTACCGTGTGTTTATTTTGTGTTCTCTATTCCTCATACCTTGTATTGTGCATGCAGCCTTATATACCCAGTCATTCAGAACTCACATTACCCAAGTTAAACCTGTAGAAAAACAGGGCATAACATTGGCGGCAGCGGTGGTTCTTGATTCGGATAAAAGGTTGCATTACATTGCAAGTTTGGAACAGCTAGAACACGAGAACATCATGGCGCAACCTACTCACACTTCCATCCCACATTATGATGAAACAAATTATGGGATCGAAATATTCATGGACATAGTGAAACCCGTACTTGACATGACTTATATCACGGACGCACAAAAAATAGCCGTAACATTAGTACACCTGGGAAAAGCCGTTTCCCTGGTTGCCCATCAAATGCACCCTGATCTCACCTGGAACGAATTTCGCACAATTGTGATAGAAGCCATTAAGCCTTCGTTGGGCGCTTTCGTGGCCCACACCCGTATCCTAGACACGAAATTCGAAGGCGATCTAGATGCCACAGTGAGTAAGCTTGCCCAACACATAAAAAATTCGTTCCCCACGTTGACCAAAATCCAACAAGAACAGCAAATTCTGGTCAACCTTGTGTCGATATTGCCCTCAGCAGTAAAAGACCATTTCCGGGTGCACGATTTCGTCGGATACAAAAAAGACCTCATCACGATCCGACGTATTTTGGCCGTGCGCACAGAAGCACCCACCCAAATCGCTGCAATCAAGAGGTTTCCCACGCACCCGCAGCAAACCAACCACCAAAACCCCAAGAATGCCTACCCAGCCTCATCTTTCAACAACAGACCCACCTACCCTTCCGGCAAGCCCCAACCCAGTAGACCCCGGTTCCAACCGTCCCAGCCACGCAGAATCTTCAACCGGAACAGCAACTACAACACCTACCAAAGTAAAAACCCTACCTTAGTCATTATCAACCCCTATGATTTCCCTGCCTGTAATGCTCAGTGTGCCCTCCACCAAATTCGTGACTCTGCCAAACCTCGCCCCTCTACTCCTCGCATTTCTGTAAATGAAGAGGAGTGGGGACAAGAGGAAGAAATTGCCCCCCATACCATGACCTCAGACGATACCGAGGAAACCCTGGAAGAGGTAGATACCGACCCCCAGCATTTCTAAAGTATCCCCCGCCCACGATGGGCTCGGCGGGGGACGCCATAACTAGTCGCACTGCCCCCATTTATTACATGGCCAAAATCAAGGACATTCCTGTCCGCTTGCTAATCGACACGGGAGCTGCCAAGTCATGTTTGTTCAAATCTTACTATGAAAAACATTTCCGACGATTTGGCCCTTTGTTAAACACCAAAACAGAACTCATCTCAGCTGCTGATACTTACTTAATTCTCCTAGGAGACACTTTACCCCTATCAGTAACTACTCCTGACCCCCATGCTCGTTGTTATCACACATTTACAGTATTTTCCTCCAACTGTAAACATTATGATGGTTTCCTTGGACTTGACCTCCTTCAAAAACTCCGGGCCCAGATTGACTGCGGCCAAAGGCTGATCTCATTCAAAAACAAATTCCAGCCCAAAGCCTCTGACAAACCAATCACGCAGAAACCCATTCCCAAAAAGAAAAAACAACCCCCCCCTCAACAAACCCTGATTCAGGGTTACCAAGTTGCAGCTAGCACTAAGGTGACTCCTAAAACCTCCCCTTGCCCCGAGATCTCTCAAAACCTCACTCAATTCAGTAAAAAAATGCCTCAGCAAACGAAAGAAGACAAGTCCAAGCAACTCCCTCTCGGTAATCCCCTCAATTCTCGTAACTCTGTCCAGAATAAATCCTTCCATGTTTTCAGGACAGACTCTGATTTATGTAACCATAATTCTATCCAATGTTTATGTACACATGTTTCCAGAGAAAATGCCGACCGATGTACCCAACAATGTTTCCCCCATGCCCCCAGAAATGTTAACAACCCCAAATCAATACACCAGTCCTACACCAATAACCCATGTTCTACACCTAACTTTTTCCCCACCAACCCTCCGCAGTCCCCCCAGCAAATCCCGTTTTCTAACTCGCTCACCTCGCACCCCTCTGAACCGCCCGCACACGCCGTTAATCCCCCCCTCACGCGTGCCGACCGAGGGACACAACCATGTTCCCACCATGCCCCCAGAAATGCCCAGCTATTCCACCACCCCCCCAATCCCCCTTGTGACAGTTTTTCGTCAGTAGCTCCCTTCCACCCCACACAATTCACACCCCTAGAAAACTTCACAACCCCACACTTGACTCGCCCTCTCATGACAAACATAACCACCAAAACCACATAAACGCCAAACAAACCGTTACTGCCACCGACAACGCTCCCCCCACCAACCCTCCGCAGTCCCTCCAACAAATCCCGTTTTCTATCCCCCTCACACCGCGCCCCACTGATCCTCTCACACGCGCCGTTAATCCCCCCCTCACGCGTGACCCCCACCAAAGTGACCTTGCCCCCCTTATAAGTACCAAGCACCTGCTCGCCAGTCAATCCCCCACCATCATTAGCCCAGCGGTAGTTCAGGATAAATGCCAAATTCCCCCCCACCATCAAAAATGGGTGAACCTGCGGCCCATACCCCAAACTCACATGGTATTTTCCCCCACTAACACATCCCCCAACCCCCATCGTTGCCTCTTACAACCCGCCATCATTCCCGCTCGTATCAACCACATTCTCGTGGCTAATATCTCAGAGGAACCCCTGACATTACCAAAAGGTCTCATTATAGGAGACCTCGAAACTTTCGATGACCTCCCCATACATTGTAACGACACCCCTACCAGCCTCCAATTGCCCCCTCTTCCTGAGACACTATCTGACCACCAAAAGAACGGCATGTACGACCTACTGCTGGAATTCAGTGACGTCTTTGCCCAACAACCCACCGAAATCGGACAGACGGATGTAGAACAACACATCATTAACACCACAGGCCCCCCCATACGACAACCATCCCGTAGAAAGAACCCCATACAACGTCAGGAAGAGGAACGCCAAGTCCAGGAAATGTTAGAGGCCGGGATTCCCACCCCGTCCATTAGCCCCTGGTCTTCCCCTGTTGTCTTAGTCAAAAAGAAAGATGGGACAACCCGTTTTTGCGTCGATTACAGGAGGTTAAATGACATAACCATTAAAGACGCTACGCCCTTACCCCGAATAGACGATTCCCTTGACTCCCTATATGGATCCAAATGGTTCACTACCCTCGACTTGCAAGCAGGGTATTGGCAAGTGCCTATCAAGGCCGAGGACCAAAAGAAAACAGCATTTTCCACTAGTGGTGGCCATCACTATGAATTTAACGTCCTACCTTTTGGCCTCTGTAACGGACCCGCCACTTTCTCCCGTTTGATGGAAACGGTATTACATGGCCTAACCTGGGAAACCTGCCTAGCCTATCTGGACGATATTATTGTGTACTCTCCAACCTGGGAAGAACACCTCCTCAGGTTGAGACAAGTCCTGCAAAGGATCCGAGCCGCCGGGTTGAAATTAAAACCCTCAAAGTGCGTGATTGCCCGGAATAAGGTAGATTTTCTCGGACACGTGATATCTGAACATGGTATTGCGCCAGATCCAAAGAAACTTCAAGCCATACAAAACCAAACCCCACCCACCACGGTTAAAGGAATACGTTCATTTCTAGGTTTAGCCACATACTACAGACGTTTCGTCCCCCACTTTGCCACCATAGCCAGACCCCTCTACCAACTTACCCACAAAGACACCCCGTTCGCCTGGACACCTGAAAGAGACCTCGCGTTTAACACTTTGAAGTAAAAGCTAATCCAAGCCCCTATTGTCGTTTTCCCTGACTACCAGAAACCTTTCCGTCTTTATACCGACGTATCTCTGTACGCCATAGGTGCAGTATTAGCTCAATTCAGAGATGGAAAGGAACATGTGATAGCGTATGCCAGCTCCACACTCACCCCACCCCAACAGAATTACGCAGCCACCAAGAGAGAGTGCTTAGGGATCATTTGGGCACTCAGCCACTTCCGGTCATTTGTGTTGGGCGCAAAACTCGAAATAATTACCGACCATCAATCTTTACAATGGCTGCGTAGGTGCGAAACCAACTCAGCCATTTTGGTACGTTGGAGAGAGACACTAGAGGACTACGACTTTACCATACAATATCGTCCCGGCAAACTCCATACTAATGCAGACGCCCTGTCACGCTTGCCAGTACCAAAAGACCCCCCCACCAACCTAGCTGCCTTACAAAACACTCAATTGGTATCTACCCCCACCCCCCGACAGAATGCCCCCCCAGCCCCCTCCCTAATTCAATCTTGGGAAGCACGAATCAGACCCCCCTGGATACCGTTAAATGTCTTCAGGAAACTGACTCGCTGGGGAGATCAACTTGCCACAGACACTGGTCACATAATCTTGGACCCCACCATAGCCCACGACTACATGATTGCCATCCACGAGGGAAACGACATACACCTTGGACAAAACAAAATGTTAAAGATCTTCACAGACCAATACTGGACCCCCAACCCCTCCAAAATTGCACAACGAGTGACAGAATCCTGCAAACCGTGTTTATTGGGAAAGGATAGATCACGCACCCCAGGCCCAGCTGGTACCATTTCTGCCAACAAACCGTTCCAAGTCCTATCCCTCGACATCATGGGCCCGTTCCCTTCTTACGCTGGCAACCGCTATATCGTCACATTTGTAGACGTATATTCAAAATTTTTAATAGCCTGCCCAGTTAAAGACCACACAGCCACCACAGTCGCCACACTGCTTGCCACAGAAGTGTTCCCTATATTCGGCCTTCCCCTTGCTCTTCTATCGGACAATGCCCCCGAGTTTAGTGGACACGTTTGGCAACAATTCACCCAACAATGCGGTATTAAGATTAAACACTCATCCCCGTACTGGCCTCAAGGAAATGCTATCTGCGAACGCAGCCATCGCACCATCAACAACCAGTTACGTACAAGAATGATTGCTCTTAAAACCTCAGACTGGCCATCACAACTAAAGATGATACAGTGGGGTATGAACACCTGTCCTCGGGAAGACGGTATTTCCCCTCATGAACGTGTTTACGGTGTACCCCCCCTGTTACTGCCATTCCACCACCACGCTCACCTTCCCTCCACCACCTCCACAATTGACCCATTGCAACATCTGCAAAACACCCTCCATACCCCCCAGATCTGTCAAGACACCAAAACTGATAACATCGATGACAAAAACCCTTTCGCCATCCATGACACCGTAATGGTAGCCAACCTCCCTATCACCAACAAGTTAGGCCCTCGCTATGTCGGGCCCTACACCGTAATACAAGTCCCAAATGCCTTTCAAGTCACCATCGACTATCACGGCGTGACTCGCACGCTCCGAACTAGATTCGTCCGAGCGTTTAAACCTCTAAAGCCACAAGACATTACCCCACCCCACACGTCCAACCCTAAATTAAACACCCCTACTCAACCTCTCACTCAGGCTACGAATATTCCCATACAAACCCCTAAGGACCTAAGCCCTCCAGCACCGAACCGACAAATCTTTTCTCAACATACCCCCCAAACTAACCTCCACAAACCCCAAGCCCCCACTATCACACCCTCTTCCACCTTGACACCTTCCTTCACTTCTGATAGTCAAGTTCCTCCCCAACTTATCCAAGTACGAAAACCTCCACCCACAACAGAAACCCTCCCGTCTAGCCCTGACATACCTCCACCAGGCACCACAGTGAGAAAACCACCACCCCCACCCCAAACCAAGTACACACCCAACCGCACCACACAATCTACCTCAGTAACCTCACGCTACAACTTACGCCCACGACAAACATCGTTTAAAACCTCCAGAAAACACACCCTACTAACCAAGTTCCGTAGGGCTGCCAGACCACTACCCTCCTCCTCCTCCTCCTCTTCTTCTTCTTCGTCGAATTCTCCCCACAAAGGGAAAGAAGACGAATAATCACCAGCAAATCACCAACCTCATCAAACAACACACACCCACACACGCCCCTCCCCCCAACCCTCCAACTTAAATCTACACTCCTTACCCACCCGTCTAGCCCCCCCCGCATCCGCCCCTTTCCCCTCCACGATCCCCACCCCCCCACCCACACCCCGACCCACCTCCTCATCTCACCGAACCCCAACCAACCAACCCCTAAGAAACTCCCCCCCACAAAGTCACCCCCGAGAAAACCCCCACATGTCATTTACCTATAAAACGTGCTTCCCCTCAATATAAAACATCGTCGAGCGACTCAAGTCCCACGACAAACATCTACCTTCCCACCAGGACCGCCAGAGGTAGAATAATTAACAGACCCATCAGATTTAAAGACAGCGATACAAAAATAACACCCCGTTCTGACACTAAGGACCCAAGCCACACAACACACACACCCCCTCCTTCCCACACACCTCCTTCACCCACCTTACCTAAACCGATCTTGCGCATTGCCTCACTATATATTCCCAACCTACAACACCGCCCAAGAAAACCAAATAAAACCCAGACTCACATTCCCCCTTCATCCCCAGCTCTGTTGTCACGCGTGAATCCCCTTTCGGTTAGTAACCCATTCACCACACTAAACAGACTTCCTGTCAATCCCACACACCTCACTCCGACCCCCACGGGGGAAAGCTACAAACCATTCATACGAAAGGTTAAAGTAAAACCCCCCACTGGACACTTGGCCCGTGTACCACACCCACACCAAGCCCGGGCAGCCGCCCGCCACAACACAGAGGACACATTCTTACAGGTATACATTGACCTGCAAAAGAAACCTGACCGTCGCTCTCGTGTTTGGTGGAACTTTCTAAATACCCTGAAAATGACCCATCATCACTATGCTTCTTTTTACTTCACCCTTGAGGCTCGAGGACGAGTCTATAATGAAGGAGAGGGAAGTAAAATGCCCCAGAACAAGAAGCCCACCACAGAAGCCACGAGCGAACACCACACAGAAACACCCAAAGGAAAGGTCCACAGAACGAAAGGACCAGCTGACCGAGCCAGCCATTTCAGACAGGCCCAAGCCCGCAGGGCTAAGCAGCTCCAGGCTGCACCCATTTACCTTTTCTAAACTGACCATTTTCCACACCTCACGTACACTAACCCCCTCGTGTCCTACACTCCTAACTACAAAGATGATGAACAGGAATATACATTCATATTAAAAACACCCATGCCCTGTCCCGACGTTGAGCCAATGCCAACACATCAGACAGCCATAATTATATCTATGTATGTTCTTACATCCGAGAAGTAGATGTTATATATCTTAGAAGTTAAAACACCCACGCTTGTCCCTAGACCTCGTATATCATTTCCCATGACGAGTATAGATATATGTAACCCGTGCTCAGTCGCCCCTTGCATTGTTCCTCTAGTAACTAAGTCTATAATATTAACTGCCACCAGCATTGATACGACATAGCGGCACTGTCCTTGTGTCGTATTGTGCCAAGTACAGATCAACCAGGTTTCATCACCTTATTAGGACGACGACTATAATGTCATCGTTCATCGATGTATGCAATCCTTAGTTTAAGTATTAATATTAACATTCCCTAACATCTTGTCTTGCCAGACTAAGCTTCTGAAGACCCATCGCCCCATAAATCTATGTATTCAATCCTTAGGTTAAGTATTTTTATCCGCCATTGTGTTCACCTTTTTCCATTTACTTTTCCACAATTGTCATACGTCTTCCCCTTGCCTCCTTCGTATCCACAGTCCACACTATGCCAATTTACTTCGTGTCTTACACCTCTTACCCCAACCAGAGATTGTATAAGATAACCTGGTTACCAGTATCTGTCATAAGTACCCCGAAACAATAACTAAGTACCCCTACGAACTGCCGCTGTTGTTGGTATATTTATATTTAATAGAAAACGCAGTTCCCAGGGCCAACTAATAGTATCCATAACCCCTCGGACTGATCACATAACTCTATCTTTTCCAGACTCATATACCACCCCATAGTTGCATTCCCCGGTAGCATTTGGCTAACATATTCTACTGCCTTTTCAAACTTCCATATCAACTGCAGCCTAATGCCACCCCCACGCCCAGAGACCTTAGGGTCAAATTCCCCTATAGCCCCCCTGCACTCCCCCCCTCTCATTATAAGACCCCGCACTTCTCTACTCTTGTCCGACCTAGCCTCTCTCTCATACCTCTTGAAGATCCTTGAATTGTCCGTTACTAACGCTCTCCAACTTTTTATATATATACTCCTATCCAGCCTACCTTCCCTTAGTAGGCCAGAACAACATTAGAACTTTACTAACCCCGTGCATGCCATCTATTCTCTTACAACCCCTTCACAACCCTGCACCCAATGGTCGTCGGTGCGAGGCTAGCCGCCTCGCCAGTAACTAACTTCTATTGCCATACTTCCAGATAAATGTGGCAGAGTTAACAACCCAGTCTCCGCCACATCCAGCAAACCCTACAATTAACAACCAGCCGAGTAAAACCAGCTAGCCAAGGCACCTTCGGTTTTGGTATTAAGGACACCCACATCTGTCTCATACACAGAGGGTTAGTACGAACACTGGTGATATGGCAAGCCCCTAGCCACAGCCGCCGGACGACTATCACAGAGAGAGGGCGCCCAGCTCCCCCTTTTTGCCCACCCGAGGAGGGAGACCCCCACCCCCGCGGAGGTATACCTGGCCCCTGTTTTGACTTCCGAGTCATTGCCAGGTAGCACAGGAATTCTTCCTATCAATGAACTAACCATGCATGACTAACACCTTTACTAACCTCTATTAACTCACAATAAACCATTTACCTTTCTTGCATTGCTCTGATCACTAAATTAGCACCTCAGCTATACCATAGAATGAAGATTGAACAATCTAAGAGAGACGCTCCTATCACAGCTGTCCCCATCCTCCTCGCAAAGTAGATCCAGTCTCTCTCCCCTAAATACTTCCAGTATAGCCAAAATAGTACCTCTTACTAAGGCTCAGTTATATGAAAATATAAAGGCTTCCTATAGCCATGTGCCACAACAGTAAATACCATCTTACCTAGTCCCCATATCTATTGAGAGCTCAAATAAGTCCATAAGACTCGAGATCCCTACTGTCTACAGGGTCCAGAACCGAGCCTATAAATCTAGCTCCCACCCCCAGTCAAATCAGTTGAAAGCTAGACACCAACCAGTGGTCACTACCCTGCAGTTTACCTCTAGCTCTGCCCTTGTGTTGTTCCGGAGTTGAGAGATTCCAGATCCGGCAGACTCCGTGGCAGAGAAGACTGATAGAAGCATCTGTCCATGTACAAGTCCTAACGTGCACCTTATAACCTTCACACAAATTCGTGGGTATATAAGTGTGTAGCCAGCAACGATCGTCAAGAGATCCGACTTGAGAACTTCCTACATTTTGGACCATCTGGACGGCCGAGGAACCAGTCGTTAGCCCCCAACATCACCGGAAGCAAGATAACCAGGACCAGATCTATAAATACTATTCAAGATTCATGTTGCTAGTACTAAGTGTTATAGTACTAGCTTGATACTCACTTATTAACTTTCTATAAAGTGGCTAAAACCTTGCCCAGTGTAATTCACATTTAACCATTTCCATTTGGGACGTACTAAGCGATCAGTGCTCTTTAATTAACAGGCGACCTTGACTCTCGTAATTACCTTATTCAGATATTAAAACTCTGGTGATATCTAACGTTCGCCCACTGATTTGTGTTCTACGTATTTCTGCCATAAGAATATAAAACTTAGACCAGTACCCCCATGAGGTTACTATAGATTCCGTGTTCTACAATATACGCGTGTCTAATCCTAACTGTGAGCTGCTATTTGGGCACGCGACCAGCCAGCAAGAGGTCAAATCAGTGACATTGAATTATACGAATATATTGAGGTCTTCCAGTAAAATAAAAACTTGCTAATTAAACCCGTGATCAGAAGAATATACCTGAACATTGGAAGTGGGAGACTAGGCTCCATCCAGATCCGCTAATGCTAGCAGTTCCCTTCTATTATTTGTTTTGTGCGAGAATTACTATCTTTCTATGCTCTTTATTTATTTACTTCAATAAACGTGAACTTGTGTCGTGTTACCGTGTGTTTATTTTGTGTTCTCTATTCCTCATACCTTGTATTGTGCATGCAGCCTTATATACCCAGTCATTCAGAACTCACATTA
The DNA here is from genome assembly GCA_032716605.1 of Paralithodes platypus. Classification (NCBI taxonomy): domain Eukaryota; kingdom Metazoa; phylum Arthropoda; class Malacostraca; order Decapoda; family Lithodidae; genus Paralithodes; species Paralithodes platypus. The sequence continues at coordinate 50,082,544 of CM064502.1, forward strand.
CCCAAGTTAAACCTGTAGAAAAACAGGGCATAACACTTAGGCCAATCGGCTTTCTGCAGACTCCCATTTTCTTATGTTCTTATGTTCTTCTTTAAGCTTCTTACTCTCACAAATACGTCCTAGAATTAGAACTTAAGTTATTATAGTACCAACATATAATATATTTAAGAAACAATAATTATGTCTACTATAAAAATACAATATTTTACACTACTTGGCCAACCTGGTTTGCTGGCCGCATACTAGAGGGAGGGGGGCCGCATGTTTGACACCCCTGCCCTACATCTTCCTCCGTCACACCAACCACCAGCATGTCCTCCCTCCCTGTATCCATCAACCTCCTCTTTGACTTTCCTATTTTAGATTTTGCCTGGCAGCTCCATCCCAAGCATCCTTCTCCCAACATGCTCCACATCCCTCCTCTGCACATGTCCAAACCACCTCAATCTCGCCTCTCTCGCTTTGTCCCCGAGCCGTCGTACATGCGCTGTCCCTCTAATATACTCATTTATAATTATGTCCATCCTTGTCACTCCAAAAGAAAATCGCAGCATCTTCAACTCTACTACCTCCAACTCTGCCTCCCGTCTTTTTGTCAATGTGGTAGCTGTAGTAGCCGTGGTGCTAGTTGTGGTGGTAGCGGTGTTGGCAGTAGTCGTAGTGGTGGTAGCGTTGGCAGGTAATAGGCAAGCACCAAAACCCACACATTCTGGAAGGAAGATTAAAATCATTAGTATTATAGTCAGATTTCTAATAAAGTAAACATTTACACTTTGTCTAGGAGTGAGGTATGAGAGGATCCTCCCCACACATGTGTGAACAACTCAATACAAGGACGCACTGTGCCCCTGTACAGAGCAAGAAGCTGTGCAGGAGTAAAGAAAAAAGGCTAAGGCATCTCAATTAACCCTCTGACTTTAATATACCCTTCCTAATCTGAATAAAATCGTCTAATAAAAGCTAGAAAACAGAACAGAAATGCGTCATCGTATCGTCTAAGCCCCAAAGGTTAAGAGTGTACGGTACATCAATACAGTGATAAAGTCTACGGTCCATACACATACCTTATCATTGTCGATGGTAATTACTAGTTATGTCGCATTCCCAGCCAATCAATATGGTATGCAACTAGTTATAATAGCAATGAGGATTACTAGAACATTATTACAGTACTAACATTGCAATTAAATAAAAAATAGTGTAATATATTACAGACATATTTCCTTTTCAGTATCGAGGGGGGGAGGGGGTCAGTGATGGATATGGAGGGAGGGAGTGATGGATATAGAGGGAGGGTGAGGGATGGATGTAGAGGAAGGGAGGGAGAGTGAGGGATGGATGCAGGGGGAGGGGTGAACGGAGAGTGAGGGAGAGATGGACGGAGGGTGAGGGAGAGAGATGAATGCAGTGGGGAGGAAGGGGGGTGAATGCAGTTGGGAGGGAGGGAGGAAGGGGCGAATGCAGTGAGGAGGGAGGGGGGGCGAATGCAGTGGGGAGGGAGGAAGGGGTGAATGCAGTGGGGAGGGAGGAAGCGGGTGAATGCAGTGGGGACGGAGGGAGGAAGGGGAGTGAATGCAGTGGGGAGGAAGGGGAGTGAATACAGTGGGGAGGGAGGGAGGAAGGGGAGTGAATACAGTGGGGAGGAAGGGGGTGAATGCAGTGAGGAGGAAGGGGGGTGAATGCAGGGGGGACGGAGGGAGGAAGGGGGTGAATGCAGTGGGGAGGGAGGGGAGTGAATGCAGTGGGGAGGGAGGGGGTGAAATGCAGTGGGGAGGAAGGAGGGTGGGTGGGGCATGAATGGAGTGGGGAGGGAGAGAGAGACGTGGGTGGATTAAGATAATAAAAAGGGTATTGTAAGGGTATGACTATGGGAAGTCAGTCACTCCGGCCCACAGATCGTCCGGCTCTAGTCACTCCGGCCCCTAGTTATAACCGGCCCTAATTACTTAGGTCAAAATTATCACAACTCGCGCTTTTCTATAGACTGGCGCATCAGCAAACTATCTACCTATCTATCTATCTATCTATCTATCAATCTGTCACTATCTGTGGCTTCCATGGACCCTTCCTCGTTGTTTAAGCGGAGAGTCTGGGAAGCTCACTAGGTGAAATAGTATGGTCAGAAGCAACATCTATATAATTTCTACTTTTGGTTTTCAAGCACCAAATAGTTTGAAGTTACTTCAGAGTATAAAATAAAAGCATCATCAACAACAGAGCAACACCTCGTATACTATTGCATTTTGACCATAACTGTCTTTGTGTGTGACAAACGGACAATGTGTGTGGTGGTAGGGGAGGAGTCTGTTGCTAGGGCCATGTGAGGGTTGCTATGGACGTGTGGGTTGCTAGGACTGCGTGGTAGACCTGCGCGATGTATGTGGTCAGGTCAGATGAAGGTATTGAGGGATAAGCCTTTACAACGGCACCTTGTATCTACATGCTACTTGTGGGGGAGGATTTGGTTGCTAGGGTTATGTGAGGGTTGCTATGGACGTGTAGGTTGCTATGGACATGTTGGGTTGGTTGCTAGGGCTGCGTGCTAGACCTGCACGCTGTGTGTGGTGTGGGGGAGGAGTTGAGCCTCCCCTCCAAGATACACCCATGCCGTTGCTAGGGACATATTTTGGTTGCTAGGATTGCGTGGGGAATCTGCGCGCTGTATGTGTGGTGTGGGGAGGAGCTTATGTGTTGGTTGTTTAATTGTCACCGATCTGGTCCGAGATGCCCCCATGCCGTGCTGTCCTCTTCCCTTTGGAGGAGTAGTATAGTAGACCGCGGCGGCTGTTTCAAGGGGTGTCTGGAGGGTGGACCCCCCCCCCCCCCACACACACACCTCAACTAATTATGTACCCCACGGCAAACGGTTATTGCTAAATAAGAGCTTATTTTTGTTACCCTTTATCCTCTTTAACCCCACATTTTACCTGTTCTTCATAGCCCTCCCCACTAGTGTGGGCCGTATTTAGCCGACATATTGTTGGATAATGGGTAAATACTAATTCCCTGCAGTCTTAGCTATAAAACAACACTAGATCAAAGAAAACGTGAAAACAAATATATTTATACTGTATAAATGCTAAAACTCTTGGGTGTCACACGGCAAAAACTTACTGAAAATAATTTCACCCTTATTGAAAGGGTTAATTACGTTTGGGTGTTATTCTAAAGGTGCCGCCCATGAGTGGTAGTGGGGGTGGTAGTAGTGGTGGTGGTGATGGTCTGGTGTGGGTTTACTTAGTATAATATATTTACATGGTGTACATAACAAAACCTACCCCTACAGGCTAAAGTGTGTATGAGTGTGAGAGAGAGAGAGAGAAAGAGAATAAAAACAGAGAGAGAGAGAGAGAGAGAGAGGAAAGAGAAAGAGAGAGAGAGAGGAAAGAGAAAGAGAGAGAGAGGAAAGAGGAAGAGAGAGGATAGAGAAGAGAGAGAGGATAGAGAGAGAGCGAGCGAGGGCAAGAGAGAGCGAGCGAAGGCAAGAGAGAGAGAGAGCGAAGGCAAGAGAGAGAGCGAGCGAAGGCAAGAGAGAGAGAGAGCGAAGGCAAGAGAGAGAGAGAGCGAAGGCAAGAGAGAGAGCGAGCGAAGGCAAGAGAGAGAGCGAGCGAAGGCAAGAGAGAGAGCGAGCGAGGGCAAGAGAGAGAGAGAACGAGCGAGGGCGAGAGAGCGAGCGAGGGCGAGAGAGCGAGCGAGGGCAAGAGAGAGAGCGAGCGAGGGCAAGAGAGAGAGCGAGCGAGGGCAAGAGAGAGAGCGAGCGAGGACAAGAGAGAGCGAGCGAGGGCAAGAGAGAGCGAGCGAGGGCAAGAGAGAGAGCGAGCGAGGGCAAGAGAGAGAGCGAGCGAGGGCAAGAGAGAGAGCGAGCGAGGGCAAGAGAGAGAGCGAGCGAGGGCAAGAGAGAGAGCGAGGGCAAAAGAGAGAGAGAGCGAGGGCAAGAGAGAGAGAGAGAGAGAGCGAGGGCAAGAGAGAGAGAGCGAGGGCAAGAGAGAGAGAGAGCGAGGGCAAGAGAGAGAGAGAGAGCGAGGGCAAGAGAGAGAGAGCGCGAGCGAGGGCAAGAGAGAGAGAGCGCGAGCGAGGGCAAGAGAGAGCGCGAGCGAGGGCAAGAGAGAGCGCGAGCGAGGGCAAGAGAGAGCGAGGGCAAGAGAGAGCGCGAGAGAGAGAGAGCGAGCGAGGGCAAGAGAGAGAGCGAGCGAGGGCAAGAGAGAGAGAGCGAGCTAGGGAAAGAGAGAGAGAGCGAGCGAGGGCGAGAGAGAGAGCGAGCGAGGGCAAGAGAGAGAGCGAGCGAGGGCAAGAGAGAGAGCGAGCGAGGGCAAGAGAGAGAGCGAGGGCAAGAGAGAGAGAGAGCGAGGGCAAGAGAGAGAGAGAGCGAGGGCAAGAGAGAGAGAGAGCGAGGGCAAGAGAGAGAGAGAGCGAGGGCAAGAGAGAGAGAGAGCGAGGGCAAGAGAGAGAGCGAGCGAGGGCAAGAGAGAGAGAGAGTGAGCGAGGGCAAGAGAGAGAGAGCGAAGGCAAGAGAGAGCGAGGGCAAGAGAAAGAGAGCGAGGGCGAGAGAGAGAGAGCAAGGGCAAGAGAGAGAGGTTTTTGCGGTTCGAGTGTATTCGGCCCAATAATCGGGCGACATCGAGTATGATTCTGGTATGTTCGAGTCGTTCTAGTCATGCTCTGGTCATCACCCGAATGTTCGGATGAGTCGGCCAAAAGTTAGTGTATGCGTTAACTTTTGGGAAATCCTCGAGTGCGTTCGGGTCAAAAAACCGTTACAAAATCCTCGAGTCACCTTCGATTTACATTCAATTTGTATTCGGCTTACATTCTACCATATTCTGATCGCATTCGACCTATTCGAGTCACTTTCGAGTCAAAAAATTTAACCCGATTCATACCAGAATTGATCGAACCTAAATCGAACCTAAGTTGACTTAGACCCGATGATGTAGACCGTAACCCGAAATAGACTCGATGCTCAGTGGAAAATTCCTACATAAACTTGTTCGGAAGTCTACTGTTCTCGATGCTGACCCGAATTTTAGGATGATGACTGGATGGATACCCGAATAATACTAGAAAATGACTCGATGCATGTCCGACATTCCTAATTAGACTCGATGATTACTCGATCGTGATCCGAATGACTAGAATGTAAGTCGAAGGGTTATCGAAGCTAAGTCGAATCAAACCCGAATGCGAGTCGATGGTTGGAACCACGTGAAGCAGGCCCGTGTGCGGTTGGAGCGGCCCGAATTATCGTACACTGCCACCCACGCACGGGCCCTATATATTAGCGGGTGGGAGGCATTCGCTCCATTCCACACCAGCACCCACCGCCCACCACGTCTCTCTCGCCCACCACGTCTCTCTCGCCCACCACGTCTCTCTCTCCAACTCTTGTCGCCAGCATGCCCGGTAACTATGGTAAAGGAGGCAAGGCAGTGAAGAGGCCCCGCAAATTTACCATGGAGTCTGTGGACCTGTTTGCCACCCAGCAATCCCAAGATGAAAGCGAGGAGGAAGTAGAGGAGAGGCAGCACATCGACTCCAACCCTGTTTTCGACGATGAAAACCAAACCGAGGAAGCAGAGTCACAGTCTATTATTATAGTAAAGAAAGCCCATGTCCCTCACAAAAAGACCCACCCTATCGTGTCAACCGAAGGTGACAGTCCTTCGGAACAGGAAAGCGAGGATGATGACGCCACCCAAGATGACCTCACGCCACTCACCGAGCCACCTACCCAGACACCCACGACATACACCGAGACGCCTACCCAGATCACGCCGCCCATCAACCCAGTACAACCGATGCCGAAAAGGAGGAGGAGGACCTACGCCAGGCTCCCGGATGAGAAGGAGGTGGAAGTGGCCGAGTGGTATTCCGAGCAGGAGATCCTGTACAACAGGAAAATGAGGGCCCACAAGGACAAAAACATGCGGGAGAAAACACTCGCCACGAAGGCAAAGGAGCTCAACATTGAAGGTTGGTTGTGTGCGTTCTTATGATATAATAACCATTATGTTGAGTGATATTACTTACAAATACCAAACACATCTATGTTTCTGGAATAATTTACCTGTGCCGTGCAAAGTGGATACATATTTATCATAAAGTTTGGCGTTAACATTGCTGGCGAATCTTGTTTTCGGAATTGAAATAAGTAGGTAATATTTGGAGTTAATAATAAATAATGTTTCGTGTGCAGTCTTGCATTGTACTTCCCTCATATCAATGTGTGCAGTGTGGTTACCTGCCCAGGTGAACCATACTTATTCATGTTGACTGATAATAAATTCGGTTGTGATAATCTTTGTCTCCATACTATTTATATTTTGTACGTAAACACTCCTAATATATATTATTTAAATTTTTCAGTGGAAGCACTCAACAAGTGGATGGAAGGGATGAGGACCAGGTACGGGAAGCTTGACAAGATTCCCGTGTCTGGTTCAGGTGCGGTCCAGCTGACGGAGAGAGACGCCTGGATCAAGACCCACTTCGCGTTCCTCAAACCCCATCTTTTTAAGTTGCCCACCAGAAAGAGCAAGGTATGTTTATCAAGTCTATTGCAATTTTATTTCTAATCAAAAATAAATGTTAAAGGTATAAATAAATATCTTGGTGCTGTTCAACATAAGATTTAATAAACATAAGTGACATAAATGTTTCACCATTATTGTTGGATGTTGTAAATAGAATAAAATCGAATATTAATATTGTCTAACATGTATAATACTTATTTTAATTTGTTCTATGTATAAATAATAAGCTGGCCCCAGATTATTGTGAATATTTATTGCTATGTAAAAGTGACCAAATTAAATAACCATTGATATTACATTATATATATATATATATATATATATATATATATATATATATATATATATATATATATATATATATATATATATATAATTTGTCACATAATTTATATCAATGCAGTAACGTTTATTAGGCAATATTAATGATGAAGAGGTTATTTTGCCACGCATTATTGTAATGAAGGTACACTGCATTAATGTTTATGAAGTATTGTCTGATTCATTCTATAATACATTTATTTTTCTCACACAGCTTCGTGAAGGTGAGAAGGAGCTGGACAACCTCTACCGTGTGTGGCAGAGGAGCCACCAGGTGGACACCCCTGCAGAGGCGAGTCTGAAGCCCTACTTCAAGACACTGCAGACAAACATGCGTGACCTTCCCTTACCACTGATTCATGCCTTCCAGCTGGACGTGCTAAGATTCTCCAATGCCATGATTTCCCACAACCAGGGCCTAGGACCCCTCCCACACTTCGGACCCCTCTCCCACCCCCAGTCCCCAAACCCTTCCCAACATCATCCCCAACGTCAACAGTATTATGAAACTCTCAATGTCCCTACCACTAGCACGTCCTACCACCATATAGGGAAAAAAACTCCGCAAAAAACCGCGGAGTAAAATCGTCTAATAGTAGCCGGCATACAGTTAAAAGGACGGCGCCGGCACAGAAGGGGTTAAACATTACGTGTGTTACCGGCAGTGATGAACCTTTTCTGTCTTTATATTATAAGAGGGGTTTATTAAGGGGAGATGGGCCTTTTTCTGGTCCCCCTTCTTCCTCGTGTTTAGCCCCATTGTTTTTTAGATTTTAAGACGTTCGGCCCATTACTTTGGCGATTTTAAGACCTTTCCCCCTATATCTTTGTCAATATTTAGACTTTTTGTGTCATTTAGGTGTCGATTATTTTCCTGGCGAGCGATAGAAAACCTATAATTTAGGAGGAACTGGCCTTTGGCCGGGACACTTTTCTATCAAAAAGTGTACAAATTTATCTTCAATGAGGGTTTTGGGTGGGTGTTTTTTTTAAGCTTGATGGAGATCTAGGGAGGGAACTAATAACAAAATAAAATGATACACGAATGAGCAAAATATAAGCCCATCCCCCCATAAAACAGCTGGGTTTATCAGTACCATCATACTATAAACCCCTTCTGTACCGACCACGTCTTTGTTATTGGATTTCACCTACATTTAGACGATTTTATGAAGCTTAGGAAGGATACATGGCAGCTAAAAGGATTACATTGAGATAGTCTGTAGCGTTTTCATGTGCAGACGTCCTTCTTAAGGCTGAATTAAATCGTCTAATCATTGCCAGACTATGATGAAAAGGATGTCACCGGTACTGAAGGGGATAAAAAGGCATATTTTTATCCCTTTAAGGGGAGGCAGACCGTTTTTCTGGATCCCCTTCTTCCTCATGTTTAGCCCCACTAGTTTTGAGATTATAAGACGTTCGGCCCATTAGTTTGGCGATTTTAAGACCTTTTGCTCCATTTCGTTGTCAATTTTAAGACCTTTCATGCCATTTAGGTGTCGATTTTTTCCTGGAGAGCGATAGCGAGCCTGCAATTTTAAGAGGAACCGGCCTTTGGCTGGGAAATTTTTCTACCAAAAAATGTACAAATTTATCTTGAAGGGGGGTCTAGGGGGTGTTTTCTAAGCTTGATGGAGGTGTAGGTAGGAAACTAAAAAAATATATGAATACATGAATTAATAGACCAAACAAACGGTCTGCCTCCCCTTAAGATCCTGTGACGCCTCCCGGCGTTGACAGAATGGTTGCGTGGGGCATTGCAGCTCGCTAGCGCTCGCCAGGATGGGGGGATGGGCTACAGTTGTCCTAGGATGATCTGCTTTGTTTTATTAGTGTCGTGTTGCCACAGACAGTCTAGAAGTGATCTTTGTTTTGGTCTGTGACCGCGCTTTATATTTTATATTCACTATAATATAAATGTTGCTTGTGTGGGAAGCGAGCGAGAGAGGGTGAGGGGGTACACCTGGCAGCGGGGTGAGCTATCACGCGGCTCACTTGGGCGCTGACGGCGTTGGCGGCCGGGTGGTCAACTAGTCCCTGCCCATCTCGGCCGCGTGTTCTTTACCAGCTCAGAGCTTGCCTGACACGCGTATCGTCTACATCCTTTGCAATTCTGTCCCCCATACTCGCCACTTTGCATACTATTTCTCTCTCTCGACTTCTCCTTTCTCATTCTCTAATCTTTATTAAACTCAACATCCCTTCTGGTTTCAGCATAGACGTTCACCGTCGACCAGTCGTATTGTACGCGAAGCTCTCAGATATTTCTATGTATGAGGTTTGGAGAGACGGACTTTTCCGTGTGTGTCCTCTCTCGGGAAGGTTGTAGACCGGTATATGTCTCCCTGGCAAGGTGTTGAGTGATTCTGCTTGGTTATTTAAAGCTAGACTGGGGGTAAGGGTACTGTGTCGTTGTCTCCGATGTGTGCAGTGTTAGCTAAGCCCTGCACGACATTGACAGGTACTGTGGGAGCCTAAGTTGTCTTCGGGTGGGTTTACTTTGCGAGCACAGCGCTGTGGTGTGAGAGGGCCATAGCCTATCCCTCACAACATAGTGCTGCCTCTTTGTGTTGACTTCTGAGGGATCGCCAGGATAGAACTAGGTACTAGAGACCTAGATTTATCAAGAGAGCATCCCCGTCATATAACGTAATCTTCATTATACCACCTTCGGACAACGTTAGGCTACGAGCCGCATGCTCGCCCATTGTTGCCCTGCCTTGATACCCCAGCTAGACTTTATTAACTGAGCAGACACTGGTTAGAGATAAGCCCCCATTATTATATGTATGCAACATTATTATTCACTGCACTTTTGAGCCGAGGTTGTTGTTGAGTTGCACAACCCTAGTAGGCTGTTGCGTTGTGTCACGAAGCATTTCTTTAGTTGTCGAGCATTACTACCTTTGCGCAGTCTTTATTATTCGCCTGCCTATTATTACTATATGTCCTAGTATTTATTGTGACCCACCCGTATTCTGCATTATAATTGTTCAAGATTCTTTACGAACATCTTCCCAGCATCAGACTTATTTCAGAAGTTTCCAGTTGATGTTGCAGGACTAGCATTGCACTTTCTTTAATACAGGAGTGCCAGTTATTTGAGTATCTACCGTAACGTTAATTAATCACGTTAACTATCTTTTCTTTGTGTAACCTAATCGAGTAATCTTTTACTGTTTGAGAATAGGCTGTTTCATCGAGCGTCAGCCTAGTGTGTGTGCACCAGTTACCGAGTCATAGGATACCTCGTTGTCCAGGCACGACTCAGGGCGGTAATGGTGTTTTGTTTTCCAGTGTTTAAGGCAGGGGTTGGATCTAGTGTTACCGTTGTTGCATTTTTGCCATTATCTAGTCCAATGTTGAAGAGCCCTGTGTCTTTGAGAACCTGGATCGTAACAATCCATAATGTGTGACAATGCATTCGAGGAACATCGTTACATAATGCTAAACTTATAACATTTCTCCTTAAGGGGAGATGGGTAGTTTTGCTGGTCCCCCTTCGTCCTCATGTTTAGCCCCATTAGTGTTCAGATATTAAGATGCTTGTCCCATTAGTTTGTCGATTTTAAGACCTTTCACCCCATTTCTTTGTAAATATTAAGACCTTTCGTGTTTTTTAGGTGCCGATTTTTGTTCCTGGAGAACGATAGTGAGCCTGTAATTTTGGAAGAGCCGGGAAATTTTTCTACCGAACAATGTACACATTTATCTAGAAGGAGGATCTAATGGATGTTTTTTTTTTTTTAAGTTTGATGGAGGTCTAGGGAGGAAACTAAAAAAAATATAAAAATAAAATCCATAAATGAGCAAATAAATATGCCCATCCTCCCTTCAAATTATTTATAGATCTGTGGTTGAGAAGGGCCGAGTCGTTCAGTTAAGGGAGCTCACCTCGCTTTTTCTCTTTCTCTCCCTCTCTCTTTGGCTTGTATCCATTTGGCCCCTTCAGCCTACCGTTTTAAGATGTTTACTCCCAACCAGGTGTCAATATATTCCTGGCGAGCGGTAGCGAGCCAGCATATATATATTTTTGTTATGACAGTAAGCTAAATTTGTACATTTTTCGATAGAAAAATGTCTCAGGCGAAGCCGGATTTCTCCATACAATGCTAGCTCGCTATCACTTGCCAGGAACGAGTGAAGGACCAACCCGTGGCAACAAGAAGAAGCTGGCTAAGGAGCGGTGTAGTACCCAATTGAGACAGATGACCTTCAGCTCAAGAATTGTGAATGTGTGGAATAGCTTGCCTAATGATATAGTTGAAGCTAAAAGTGTGATATCTTTTGAAAAGCTCTTGGACAAATTCTGAAAGGACCAACCTATCAAGTATAATTTTGAGGAAAAGATAATTTCCAACCCGGGCCACCACATCAAAGTGAACTCCGGGAATGATGACCAAATATCGCCGTATGGTAAGGTGACTGATTGCAACCTCCACAAGCATAACTATGACATACTTAGTGAGAGTTTGTAAAATCTGCTCTGGTTATCAATAAATCTTAACCCCCCCAGACATATTATATTAACTTACTTACGGGTTGGCAGACCGCCCGGTATTTCCCCCACAACAGTCTTTCTCACACTGAGGGACCGTTAGAAGTCGGAGGAATTTTGGGTTGCCATCAACCGACAGATTATGATCTAACTTGCCTAACTTACTGAGCTAAAAATGACACAAAAGCGTCATATAACTTATTATTGAGCTATTTCAATAAGTTCATATGACGCGATCGCGTCATATGATACTTTTGGGCGAAACCGCCATATGACGCGATCGCGTCATATGAGACGGAGAGGGTTAATAACTAGATAATATTCAAGGACACTAGTGCGACATTATGAGAAACAATTTATTAGTGAAAATAGGCACCAATAGATTCGCCATATTTTTTCTCCATATAGTCTGCATGGAGGATTTTCGTTATCAACAAATTGAAAAATACCCACTTCACAGACAAATACACCAAAAATCTAAGTCAAACCGGGGGTGTGGGTGTGGCAGCCCCACCTATAATACTAGGATAGGTTAGGTAAGGTTGTTAGGTTAGGCTAATGTCCTTTCAAAGGGGTATAGGCTAGTAACACTAGGATAGCCTATACCCGGTCAGATGTAAGAAGAAGAAGAAGAAGAGTCTTTGCAGTAGTCTCCTTGAATGCTACCCTAATAATACAACAAAAATACAAAAATGAGGTTGAAGCAAAACATAAAAGCTATAGGCCTACAATATATTTTAGTCACCCTGAGTATAGTGTTTTCTATGGTATAGCAAGATAAACAGAAAATGGATTTATAACGTTAACTATATTATTTATTGACCACTTCTTGCCTACAACACATGTAGGCCTACATCATTCACATACCTTTACATTCACATTCACTTACTTAGTTTCTTACAGTAGATCCTCTGGAAAAAGGCAAACTAGGCCTGTGTATCCAGCTCAGTACCAGTACTTGCACTGCTAGGTCGTTCACGGTGTTGGCGGCGGCGGTAGCAGACGCAACATTTTTACTATTCTGTATTTTTGTTTTATAATCAAACTTCAAATCTTGTGTTCCCCATGCTTTATCAAGATTACTTTCAAACTCCCTTATTGATTCGGAATCGACTACATACTGGGGTAGTGCGTTCCACTCATTTACCACTCTATCACAAAATGAGTTCTTTGCCTTCTCAAGCCTATTTCTTTCTTTGTATATTTTCTTAGAATGTCCTCTCGTTCTTGTTCCCTCCCGCATCAAGAAGATACCTTCACACACATCCTCATCGTACTTTCCTGACACTATCTTAAAAGTCTCTATCATATCCCCTCTCTTTCTCCTATATGCCAGTGTCCTCAACCTCTGCTCATAGCCCGCGTTCTTCAACATTGGTACCAGCTTGCTAGCTCTCCTCTGCACTTTCTCCACTGCTTCTATATCCTTTACCATATATGGAGCCCACACCTGGTTCGCATATTCCAGGTGCGGCCTAACCAGCGCTGTATAGAGATTCCTGAAGATTTCTTCGTCAAGTGACACAAATGTCACCACAATATCAGCCCTACAATTCTATTGGCTTTGTTTATCTTTTCCGCTAAATGTTCTGAGAAATTTAACTTATTGTCTATCACTACTCCTATATCCTTTTCTGCATTCACTTCCTCCATTGCTTCATACATACTGTATCCTACCTTGTCTATCTTGCTTGTCCCAATCCGCATGTACTTGCATTTTTTTGGATGAAAAGGCATTAACCAATGCTCAGACCATCCCTTCATGCCCTCCACATCTCCTTTAAGCAAACCCACATCTTCCTTACTCCTCACTCTTCTATACAGCTTAGTGTCATCCGCATACAGGTATACCTCACTTCCATTAGTTATAACTTCAGGCAAGTCGTTGATAAATATAACGAACAGCAGTGGTCCCAACACAGATCCCTGAGGTACCCCACTTGTAATTTCCCTGCACCCCGAGCCTATTCCATTCACCAGTACCCTCTGTCTCCGATCTTTCAGGAAGGCTTCTATCCATTTCACACATTTCTCCCCTATATTATAGCTTCTAACTTTCTCTATTAACCTTTTATGTGGGACCTTATCGAAGGCCTTCATAAAATCGCAATATACCACGTCTATTACATCACCATCTTCTAGAATTTGCATCCAATCATCTACCACCTTAATTAGCTGTAGCACCGTCGACCTCCCCGGCAAGAATCCGAACTGTCTCCCACTGAAAAGTTGGTTTGACTTCATATGCTCCATTATTCCTTCTCTAATTACCGTTTCCATTAGTTTACACACAACACTTGTCAAACTGACTGGTCTATAATTCCCTGGGTCATTTATCTTTCCCTTCTTAAATATAGCTGTTATGTTCGCCTCTCTCCAGTCCATCGGGATTTGTCCTGTATTAAACGATACCTCAAATAAAATTTTCAATGGCTCTACTAACATCTCACCTCCTTCCTTTATGTTTCTTGGGTGTATCCCATCCGGTCCCGGAGACTTACTTCTGTTCATTTTTTCTATAGCCCTTCTTATTCTAGCATGGGAAAACTCTATTAGTTCTAGTGCCGGTGCCTGTTTGATGGGAATAGTAGGCACTGCATTATCCGACTCCACTGTTAGTATCCCCCCCCAAAGTATTTCCCCAGCACCTCTGCTTTCTCCTTATCAGTCTCCGCTCTACTCCCATCATCCAACCCCCCTACCAGCTCTGGGATCCCTACTCTTCTTGTTAATTTTCCTGAATGTACTTCCAGAATATTTTTGGATTATCCTTCACATTTCTAGCAATCTCGCTCTCCCTCTCCTTCACCCCCCTCCTTGTCTCCCACCTTATTTTATTATTATTTGTCTGCGTTCCAGATCCACTTCTTTAGCTTCTATACTAGACCCCTGTTATTTTTTAACAATTTTAGTCTTTCCCACAATCGTTTCTTTCTTCTAATCAATGTCCAAAGCTTTCTTTTTGTTATGCCCTGTTTTTCTACAGGTTTAACTTGGGTAATGTGAGTTCTAAATTGACTGGGTATATAAGGCTGCATGCACAATACAAGATATGAGGAATAGAGAACACAAAGAAACACATGGTAGCAAGTTACATGATCACGTTTATTGATATACCACTGCAGAATACTTGTGTAAGACAATATAATAGAATTGAACAATACTAGCATAAGTGGATCTGGATGGAGCCTAGTCTCCCACTTCCAACGTTCAGGTATTAATCTTCTGATCACTGGCTTTGATTTCACAGGTTTATATACAGAAGACCATCAATGTTACTTATAGATTAATATTCACTGTTAGATTTATTACTGGTAGCTCTGGTGCACAAGTAGTAGTTCACAGACTAGATTAGACACACGTATTTTTAGAGCACGGAAAATCTAGTAACCTCAGGGGGTACTGATCTAAGTTTTATATCCTTGTCTCAGAAATACATAGAACGCAAATCAGTGGGCGAACGTTAGATATCACTAGAGTTTTAATATCTGAATAAAGTAATTACGAGAGTCAAGGTCGCCTGTTAATTAAAGAGCACTGATCGCTTAGTACGTCCCAAATGGAATGGTTAAGTATGAATTACACTGGGCAAGGTCTTAGCCACTTCGTAGAAATATTAATTAGTGAATCTAAAACAGCACAGTAATATGTAGTACTGCTAAAGGGAATCTTGGGTAGTATCTGATGGGTCTGGTCCTGGTTATCTTGCGTCCATGATGTTGGGGGCTAACGACTGGTTCCGCGGCCGTCCAGGGGGGCCATATGTGTGAAGTTCTTCAATACGTGGGCAGGTCCTTCTATCCAAATCTGCCACGGAGTCTGCCGGTTCTGGGATCTCACTCCGGAACAACACAAGGGCAGAGCTAGAAATTAACTGCAGGGTAGTGACCCCTGGTTGGTGTCTAGCTTTCAACTGATTTGACTGGGGGCGGGAGTTAGATTTATAGGCTCGGTTCTGGACCCTGTAGACAGTAGGGATCTCGAGTCTTATGGACTTAATTGAGCTCTCAATAGATATGGGGACTAGGTAAGATGGTATTTACTGTTGTGGCACAGGGCGATAGGAAGCCTTTATATTTTCATATAACTGAGCCTTAGTAAGAGGTACTATTTTGGCTATACTGGATGTATTAGGGGAGAGAGACTGGATCTACTTTGCGAGGAGGATGGGGACAGCTGTGATAGGAGCGTCTCTCTAGATTGTTCAATCTTCATTCTATGGTATAGCTGAGGTGCTAATTTAGTGATCAGAGCATGCAAGAAAGGTAAATGGTTTATTGTGAGTTAATAGAGGTTAGTAAAGGTGTTAGTCATTCATGGTTAGTTCATTGATAGGAAGAATTCCTGTGCTACCTGGCAATGACTCGAAAGTCAAAACAGGGGCCAGGTATACCTCCGCGGGGGTGGGGGTCTCCCTCCTCGGGTGGGCAAAAAGGGGGAGCTGGGCACCCTCTCTCTGATATAGTCGTCCGGCGGCTGTGGCTAGGGGCTTGCCATATCACCAGTGTTTGTAATAACCCTCTGTGTATGAGACAGATGTGAGTGTCTTTAATACCAAAACCGAAGGTGCCTTAGCTAGCTGGTTTTACTCGGCTGGTTGTTAATTGTAGGGTTTGCTGGATATGGTGGAGACTGGGTTGCTAACTCTGCCACATTTATCTGGAAGTATGGCAATAGAAGTTAGTTACTGGCGGGGCGGCTAGCCTCGCACCGACGACCATTGGGTGCAGGGTTGTGAATGTGTTGTAAGAGAATAGATGGCATGCAAGGGGCTAGTAAAGTTCTAATGTTGTTCTGGCCTACTAAGTGAAGGTAGGCTGGATAGGAGTATATATATAAAAGGTTGGAGAGCGTTAGTAACGGACAATTCAAGGATCTTCAAGAGGTATGAGAGAGAGGCTAGGTCGGACAAGAGTCGAGAAGCGCGGGTGTCTTAATGAGAGGGGGGGGGGGGAGTTCAAGGGCTACAGGGAAATTTTGCCCCTAAGGTCCCTGGGCGTGGGGGTGGCATTAGGCTACAATTGATATGGAAGTTTGAAAAGGCAGTAGAATACGTTAGCCAAATGCTACCGGGGAATGCAACTATGGGGTGGTATATGAGTCTGGAAAAGATAGAGTTATGTGATCAGTCAGAGGGTTATGGATACTATTAGTTGGCCCTGGGAACTGCGTTTTTCTATTAAATATAAAATACCAACCACAGCGGCAGTTCGTAGGGGTACTTAGTTATTGTTTCGGGGTACTTATGACAGATACTGGTAACCAGGTTATCTTATACAATCTCTGGTTGGGGTAAGAGGTGTAAGACACGAAATAAATTGGCGTAGTGTGGGCTGTGGATACGAAGGAGGCAAGGGGAAGACGTATGACAATTGTGGAAAGTAAATGGAAAAAGGTGAACACAATGGCGGATAAAAATACTTAACCTAAGGATTGCATACATAGATTTATGGGGCGATGGGTCTTCAGAAGCTTAGTCTGGCAAGACAAGATGTTAGGGAATGTTAATATTAATACTTAGTTACTAGAGGAGCAATGCAAGGGGCGACTGAGCACGGGTTACATATATCTATACTCGTCATGGAAAATGATATACGAGGTCTAGGGACAAGCGTGGGTGTTTGAACTTCTAAGATATATAACATCTACTTCTCGGATGTAAGAACATACATAGATATATTTATGGCTGTCTGATGTGTTGGCATTGGCTCAACGTCGGGACAGGGCATGTTTTTAATATGAATGTATATTCCTATTCATCATCTTTGTAGCAAGGACAGTGCCGCTATGTCGTATCAATGCTGGTGGCAGTTAATATTATAGACTTAGTTACTAGAGGAACAATGCAAGGGGCGACTGGGCACGGGTTACATATATCTATACTCGTCATGGAAAATGATATACGAGGTCTAGGGACAGCGTGGGTGTTTTAACTTCTAAGATATATAACATCTACTTCTCGGATGCAAGAACATACATAGATATAATTATGGCTGTCTGATGTGTTGGCATTGGCTCAACGTCGGGACAGGCATGGGTGTTTTTAATATGAATGTATATTCCTGTTCATCATCTTTGTAGTTAGGAGTGTAGGACACGAGGGGGTTAGTGTACGTGAGGTGTGGAAAATGGTCAGTTTTAGAAAAGGTAAATGGGTGTGTCCTGGAGCTGTTTAGCCCTGCGGGCTTGGGCCTGTCTGAAATGGCTGGCTCGGTCAGCTGGTCCTTTCGTTCTGTGGACCTTTCCTTTGGTGTTTCTGTGTGGTGTTCGTTCATGGCTTCTGTGGTGGGCTTCTCGTTCTGGGGCATTTTACTTCCCTCTCCTTCATTATAGGCTCGTCCTCGAGCCTCAAGGGTGAAGTAAAAAGAAGCATAGTCAGAAAAGTGTAGGTTAACAAGAAAAGTAGTATGACTAAGGGAAAAAAATAATATATACAGTATATGGAAAACATGTAAATTTAAGAAAGGACAGATACTTAAGAACACAGGAAATTAAGAAGAGGTAAAGTGTTTAACAATGTATAAAGCAAATTTAAAAGATAGTCAGAAAAGTGTAGGTAACAAGAAAAGTAGTATGACTAAGGATTTTTTTTTTAGTATATACAGTATATGGAAAACATGTAAATTTAAGAAAGGGCAGATAATTAAGAACACAGGAAATTAAGAAGAGGTAAAGTGTTTAACAATGTATAAAGCAAATTTAAAAGATAGTCAGAAAAGTGTAGATTAACAAGAAAAGTATTATGACTAAGGGAAAAAAAATACTATATACAGTATATGGAAAACATGTAAATTTAAGAAAGGACAGATAATTAAGAACACAGGAAATTAAGAAGAGGTAAAGTGTTTAACAATGTATAAAGCAAATTTAAAAGATAGTCAGAAAAGTGTAGGTAACAAGAAAAGTAGTATGACTAAGGAAAAAAAATAATATATACAGTATATGGAAAACATATAAATTTATAGAATCATGCCCAATCGCTTAGGAATTGAAAACATTCGAAACAATTTAGTACAATAATATCCTCATCATCATCAGGGGGGGGGGGGTATTTAGGGTCGCCGTTAGTCTGGGTGACGGTCTGGTAATAGGTGGTTCACTTTCACTTTGGAAGGGCGGGGTGGATATACCGTTAGTTCTTGTCGTTAGGAATGTGGGTCTGGGGGCGAGCTGGCCCGGGGCCAGTTTTGGAGGGGGGGTCTAAGTGGTTTCGGTCGGGGGTAGTGATAGGGGGGTTTTAAAGATGAAACGGGCAGGTCGAGTCGGGGTTGTTGTTGCGGAAGAGGTTGGTGCTGGGGAGGGGTTGAATTGTGTAGAGAGTTGTGGTCGTGAGTGGGGTTTGGGGAAGGGTGAGTAAGGCTGAAGGTTGAGAGTTTACTATGATCGGGTGGTTTGGAGGTTTGGTGTGTGGGGATTTGATAGGGAGATGGTGGGGGGGGTCTGGGCAGGCAGGGTTGTGGTTTGAGAGGGGTTGAATTTAGACTGATTTTATTTCCGGGAGAGACATGGATGGGATTTAGAGGAGTGGTTGAAGTTGAGAGGTTGATTATGTTGTTTGGGGCGAGAGAGAGAGTATTTTGGGGTTTAGCCAAGGTGGAAAAAGTTTTGTGGTTGGATTGGGATGGGAGTGGTATTTCGTCGAGCGGGATCTTTGGGGGGGGGGGGAATTTGGGGCGGGTGGGGTAACGGTGAAGAGGGGGAGGATGAAAGTTTAGCTGGGCTCATGATGGTGGGGGACCGACTGGTGAGCAGGTGTTCGGTACACATGAGGGGGGGGGAAATCACTTTGGTGGGGGTCACGCGTGAGGGGGGGATTAACGGCGCGTGTGGGAGGATCAGAGTGATGGGGTGTGTCGGTGGCAGTGACGGTTTGCTTAGAGGTTATCTGGGGTTGGTGGGTTTGTCTGTCATGAGGGGGTGAGTCAAGTGTGGGGTTTTGAAGTTTATTAGGGGTGTGAATTGTGGGGGGGTGGAAGGGAGCTACTGACGGAAAACTGTCACAAGGGAGATTTTGTTGGTGGGGGAATAGCTGAGTATTTCTGGGGGAAGGGGGGGAACATAGTTGGGTCCCTAGGTCGTCACGCGGGAGGGGAGGGTTAACGGCGCGTGTGGGAGGGTCAGGGTGGTGAGAGGTGAGCGAGTTAGGAAACGGGATTTGTTGGGGGGACTGCGGCGGGTTGGTGGGGGAAGAGTTAGGTGTAGAACAGGGGTTATTGGTAGAGGACTGATGTATTGATTTGGGGTTGTTAACAGGACGAATTTTAGGAATCTTCTTGGTGGCAGTCACGGTCTGGTTAGGGTTTATCTGGGGTTGGTGGGTTTGTTTGACATTAACAGGACGAGTTTGGGGAATTTTCTTGGTGGCAGTCTCGGTCTGGTTAGAGGTTATCTGGGACTGGTGAGTTTGTTTGACATGAGAGGGCGAGTCAAGTGTGGGGTTTCGAAGTTTTCTAGGGGTGTGAATTGTGTGGGGGTGGAAGGGAGCTACTGACTGAAAACTGTCACAAGCTACCGACGGAAAACTGTCACAAGGGAAATTTTGTTGGTGGGGGGATAGCTGAACATTTCTGGGGTCATGGGGAAAATATGTTGTGGTAGGCCTACATAGGTAGGCATAGCTAGAATACGGGGCTTGTTGGGGGGGCTGCGGAGGGTTGGTGGGGGAAGAGTTCACTGGGGTTGGACTTTCACCGGAAGTAATTTTGGACGGGTGCACGGAGTCTTGGATAGGGGCTAAAAGGTTGGATAGGGGATTCATCGAACTGCGTAGGCATTCTTCTCTGATGGAGAGCATATGTTCTTCGAATAAGCCATACGGGTCGAGATGGGCGGTGATGTGGGGTGGGAGGATGTTTAACAATGCGGTGAATAAGAGTTCATTTTGTTGGTCGTAATCTTCATAGCTATACGTGGTCCTCACGTATCTGTAGAGTTGTATGAGGGTCACATTTATATCCCCTTCATACTTGATCTCGTCGACTTTTATTATTTTGGGGGCGACGGGGGAACCCAAAAGTGGATCTAAAGTCCGGATCACGAAGGATCGAAACTGGTTCCAGGTACTCTCTGGCGTATTCTGTGTCACCATTTGGTGAATAAATTCTTTAAAGGTAGGCTTATCAACAAGTTGGGAAACGGCTTCTCCCAACTGTACAATATGCAAAATTGCCATGGCGATTTTTTTGCGGTCATTATGAAGTACCACATCGTACACTGGCTTTATTATGTCTAAGTAACTGGTGATATCATATGTGTTTACATCATACTTGGGAATGTGTGCGAGTGGCTGAAGATTTCGCGATGTTGCCATGCTTCTACTGTTCCAAACTTGCAGTGTAATGCAACCTTTTATCCGAATCAAGAACCACCGCTGCCGCCAATGTTATGCCCTGTTTTTCTACAGGTTTAACTTGGGTAATGTGAGTTCTAAATTGACTGGGTATATAAGGCTGCATGCACAATACAAGATATGAGGAATAGAGAACACAAAGAAACACATGGTAGCAAGTTACATGATCACGTTTATTGATATACCACTGCAGAATACTTGTGTAAGACAATATAATAGAATTGAACAACACTAGCATAAGTGGATCTGGATGGAGCCTAGTCTCCCACTTCCAACGTTCAGGTATTAATCTTCTGACCACTGGCTTTGATTTCACAGGTTTATATACCGAAGACCATCAATGTTACTTATAGATTCATATTCACTGTTAGATTTATTACTGGTAGCTCTGGTGCACAAGTAGTAGTTCACAGACTAGATTAGACACACGTATTTTTAGAGCACGGAAAATCTAGTAACCTCAGGGGGTACTGATCTAAGTTTTATATCCTTGTCTCAGAAATACATAGAACGCAAATCAGTGGGCGAACGTTAGATATCACTAGAGTTTTAATATCTGAATAAAGTAATTACGAGAGTCAAGGTCGCCTGTTAATTAAAGAGCACTGATCGCTTAGTACGTCCCAAATGGAATGGTTAAGTATGAATTACACTGGGCAAGGTCTTAGCCACTTCGTAGAAATATTAATTAGTGAATCTAAAACAGCACAGTAATATGTAGTACTGCTAAAGGGAATCTTGGGTAGTATCTGATGGGTCTGGTCCTGGTTATCTTGCGTCCATGATGTTGGGGGCTAACGACTGGTTCCGCGGCCGTCCAGGGGGGCCATATGTGTGAAGTTCTTCAATACGTGGGCAGGTCCTTCTATCCAAATCTGCCACGGAGTCTGCCGGTTCTGGGATCTCACTCCGGAACAACACAAGGGCAGAGCTAGAAATTAACTGCAGGGTAGTGACCCCTGGTTGGTGTCTAGCTTTCAACTGATTTGACTGGGGCGGGAGTTAGATTTATAGGCTCGGTTCTGGACCCTGTAGACAGTAGGGATCTCGAGTCTTATGGACTTAATTGAGCTCTCAATAGATATGGGGACTAGGTAAGATGGTATTTACTGTTGTGGCACAGGGCGATAGGAAGCCTTTATATTTTCATATAACTGAGCCTTAGTAAGAGGTACTATTTTGGCTATACTGGACGTATTTAGGGGAGAGAGACTGGATCTACTTTGCGAGGAGGATGGGGACAGCTGTGATAGGAGCGTCTCTCTAGATTGTTCAATCTTCATTCTATGGTATAGCTGAGGTGCTAATTTAGTGATCAGAGCATGCAAGAAAGGTAAATGGTTTATTGTGAGTTAATAGAGGTTAGTAAAGGTGTTAGTCATTCATGGTTAGTTCATTGATAGGAAGAATTCCTGTGCTACCTGGCAATGACTCGAAAGTCAAAACAGGGGCCAGGTATACCTCCGCGGGGGTGGGGGTCTCCCTCCTCGGGTGGGCAAAAAGGGGGAGCTGGGCGCCCTCTCTCTGATATAGTCGTCCGGCGGCTGTGGCTAGGGGCTTGCCATATCACCAGTGTTTGTAATAACCCTCTGTGTATGAGACAGATGTGAGTGTCTTTAATACCAAAACCGAAGGTGCCTTAGCTAGCTGGTTTTACTCGGCTGGTTGTTAATTGTAGGGTTTGCTGGATATGGTGGAGACTGGGTTGCTAACTCTGCCACATTTATCTGGAAGTATGGCAATAGAAGTTAGTTACTGGCGGGGCGGCTAGCCTCGCACCGACGACCATTGGGTGCAGGGTTGTGAATGTGTTGTAAGAGAATAGATGGCATGCAAGGGGCTAGTAAAGTTCTAATGTTGTTCTGGCCTACTAAGTGAAGGTAGGCTGGATAGGAGTATATATATAAAAGGTTGGAGAGCGTTAGTAACGGACAATTCAAGGATCTTCAAGAGGTATGAGAGAGAGGCTAGGTCGGACAAGAGTCGACAAGCGCGGGTGTCTTAATGAGAGGGGGGGGGGGGGGGAGTTCAAGGGCTACAGGGAAATTTTGCCCCTAAGGTCCCTGGGCGTGGGGGTGGCATTAGGCTACAATTGATATGGAAGTTTGAAAAGGCAGTAGAATACGTTAGCCAAATGCTACCGGGGAATGCAACTATGGGGTGGTATATGAGTCTGGAAAAGATAGAGTTATGTGATCAGTCAGAGGGTTATGGATACTATTAGTTGGCCCTGGGAACTGCGTTTTCTATTAAATATAAAATACCAACCACAGCGGCAGTTCGTAGGGGTACTTAGTTATTGTTTCGGGGTACTTATGACAGATACTGGTAACCAGGTTATCTTATACAATCTCTGGTTGGGGTAAGAGGTGTAAGACACGAAATAAATTGGCGTAGTGTGGGCTGTGGATACGAAGGAGGCAAGGGGAAGACGTATGACAATTGTGGAAAGTAAATGGAAAAAGGTGAACACAATGGCGGATAAAAATACTTAACCTAAGGATTGCATACATAGATTTATGGGGCGATGGGTCTTCAGAAGCTTAGTCTGGCAAGACAAGATGTTAGGGAATGTTAATATTAATACTTAATTACTAGAGGAGCAATGCAAGGGGCGACTGAGCACGGGTTACATATATCTATACTCGTCATGGAAAATGATATACGAGGTCTAGGGACAAGCGTGGGTGTTTGAACTTCTAAGATATATAACATCTACTTCTCGGATGTAAGAACATACATAGATATATTTATGGCTGTCTGATGTGTTGGCATTGGCTCAACGTCGGGACAGGGCATGTTTTTAATATGAATGTATATTCCTATTCATCATCTTTGTAGCAAGGACAGTGCCGCTCTGTCGTATCAATGCTGGTGGCAGTTAATATTATAGACTTAGTTACTAGAGGAACAATGCAAGGGGCGACTGGGCACGGGTTACATATATCTATACTCGTCATGGAAAATGATATACGAGGTCTAGGGACAGCGTGGGTGTTTTAACTTCTAAGATATATAACATCTACTTCTCGGATGCAAGAACATACATAGATATAATTATGGCTGTCTGATGTGTTGGCATTGGCTCAACGTCGGGACAGGCATGGGTGTTTTTAATATGAATGTATATTCCTGTTCATCATCTTTGTAGTTAGGAGTGTAGGACACGAGGGGGTTAGTGTACGTGAGGTGTGGAAAATGGTCAGTTTTAGAAAAGGTAAATGGGTGTGTCCTGGAGCTGTTTAGCCCTGCGGGCTTGGGCCTGTCTGAAATGGCTGGCTCGGTCAGCTGGTCCTTTCGTTCTGTGGACCTTTCCTTTGGTGTTTCTGTGTGGTGTTCGTTCATGGCTTCTGTGGTGGGCTTCTCGTTCTGGGGCATTTTACTTTTCATTGGCAATTCTGGGTTCGTTTTTTTCTTCAATTTTGTTTTATCCTTATATTCCCTTACTGGTACACTTATGGATACAGCATTCTCCAGTTTGACTCTAATTTTCCTCCACATTCCTTCAGCGTCTTCACCGTTCAAGTATTTTCCCCAGTCAATGTCCAAACACCGTCTCAGCAGCTCATAATCTGCTCTATCATACATGTATATTTTTCTATTGCTTCTATTATCCCTCTCTGTTTTAATATTGCAACTAAAACTTATACAGGCATGGTCACTACGACCTATAGGGCTATCCACATTGACATTTCTTACAGTTTCTTACAGTTTCTTACAGTAGATCCTCTGGAAAAAGGCAAACTATGCCTGTGTATCCAGCTCAGTACCAGTGCTTGCACTGCTGCGGTCGTTCACGGTGTTCCGGCGGCGGTAGCAGACGCAACATTTTTACTATTCTGTATTTTTGTTTTATAATCAAACTTCAAATCTTGTCTTCCCCATGCTTTATCAAGATTACTTTCAAACTCCCTTATTGATTCGGAATCGACTACATACATGTTCCACTATATCCTCCTCATTGCTAAAAATCAAATCAAGTACACTCCCCTGCGTCCCATCTCTATATCTTGTCATCTCTGTAATATATTGCATTAAAAAACAATCTCACTTTCTCTATAAACTTATTTTCCAGGCTACCCTGTCCCGCTGGAGTAGTACAATTTGCCCAGTTGATCCTTGGCAAATTGAAATCTCCAATCAAAATTTTATATTTGTTCTCTCTATTATCTATTTCCTCCATTGTTTTCAATAGGTTATCATCCTCTCCCCTACTATTATTTGGGCTTCTATATATAGAGGCAATTAGAATTGATCCTCTTGCACATTTTACTTCAATACACAAATACTCACAATACTGCTGTCTCATATCCACCTCATTAACCCGGGAACTGCGGGAAGACTCTTAAGAGTTCCCCCGGCGGACTGCGGGAAGACTCTTAAGAGTCAGAGAAAACAAAAATCAATTTTAACCCGGCAAGCGCGATAGGCCTCACGGAAGGCTTCCTATAGGGAACGCGATAGGCCTCACGGAAGCAGGACCATAAAAAAAGCCTTCCAAAAAAAAAAAGGGCCTATCAAAACAAAGGATTTTGTCTCTAGGTGAGATAATTCCCCTCTAGTACTCATCCATGTGTTTCTCACCCCTCCCCCTCCCCTCCTTCCCCACCTTATTCCCCCCTCCCCCCCTCCTCAATTATCACCTATTTATCCACTTATTATCATCATTTATCGGTTATTTTTCTCTCCCGCGATAATGTAGCACAAGTGGGTTGCATAAAAGATCGTTATGCAACACCCAGACACCGGCACACACCGCCCCGCTCGTCTCAGTTGACTCCCAGACAGCGAGAGGGGAGGGCTGCCTGTGTCTCTCTCTCGCCTGAGATTATTACCGGGTGGCCAATATCTTCGTTTTTCACCACCCAAATGCTTTTCCCACTTATTTTAGCACTCTTGAAGGTATATATACATCATATATGTAAAATAAAAGCATACCGAAAACAAATAATGGTTTATATTGTAAATATAACGAATTCTGTCAGAATCCAGGGCTAGAAATGCACAAATAACTACCCTAGCACCTAGGTCTATATCGCGCTTGTCAGGTTAAACATCGATTTATTTATTTTTATTTTTTTTGCCCTTGGGCCATGCAAAATATCAGTCCTCTACCTCCCCTCCTTCCCCACTTTCCTCCCCTCCTTCAGTTATCACCTATTTTCCCTGTTATTCCCTTATTCTGAGGTATATTTTTGTGCTAACATTAGCGAGTTGCAAGCAGGGCATTGTCATCACTGTTAGCAAGCGAGTGCAAGAGAGAGAGAGAGAGTATCGATCGACTGTGTCTCAGTGGCCTTGGGGGAAATTGGCGGGAAAGGAGGTTGCCTCACCCATACATTATGTAACTCGCGGCCTGTATCGCCGATTTTGACCATCCAAACGCTGTTTTCACTCGTTTTATTGATGTAACAGGTTAATACCTTTATAATCAACCTATAATAGGTGCATATGGATAAGTATTAATGCTATTTATGGTAAAATGAATATTTTAGTGATGGAAACAGCTCAAATACATGCGCACAGGCAGAGGTGTCTAATTACCCCTATGCGCACTTAAGAGGTTAACCTTGAGCTCTTTTCTTACATAAATAAACAGTCCTCTTCCAACCTCTGCTCTAATAGCATTTCTCTCATATAACTTACACTAAATTTGCACAAGTTAAACCTTTCGGCATTGGTCCTATTGGAGGACGCTTTTCCCTTATATTTTCTGGCTATTATTATTGCTATTATTACATTGTCTAATAATAGCCAGGAAATACAAGGGAAAAACGTCCTCCAATATTGAAAGGTTTACCTTGTGCAGATTTACCGTGTCTCATTATTTTGGTCCAAACTTTCAAAATACACTTACACCTCATCATATTAACCTGTTCTGTACCCCAAATAAGCCTCTCAAATATCGGTTTGCAGCTGCCAACAATCCTCAAATGACGCCGTATTATTTTTGCCAACTTAACTAAGAGCCCCCCCCCCCCCAAATTGTGTCTTGTGAGGCTACCAACAGGCCAGCCCAGGTTTCGAACCCGGGTCTCCACGCTCAGGAGGCAAACACTCTCGCCACTAGACCATGAATAGCCTAATAATAATACAAATAATAATAGTTCTTAAAGCTAGCGCATGCTAAGACAGCTGAGGATAGCCCAATAAGGCCGATTAAGTGTATTTCCATTGGGGTCCTGTACTACTACCCCATCCCCTTGCTCATGAGGGATGATAACGACTCAGTGCGATAGAAGAAAGGGAAGAGCTATAGTCTATTCGCTGTAAGTAGGCGAGAAATCATGACCTCTATCCTCTGTAACTCAAAAAGGGCTAGAGCAAATTGGCTGTAAATTTCCACATCTATTCCTT
The DNA here is from genome assembly GCA_032716605.1 of Paralithodes platypus. NCBI lineage: Eukaryota > Metazoa > Arthropoda > Malacostraca > Decapoda > Lithodidae > Paralithodes > Paralithodes platypus. The sequence goes on from CM064502.1 coordinate 50,109,602, forward strand.
GTCTGACTCTTCCCAAATGGTAGAAATGTTGGAGTCGGGAAACAGTCAAACAGGAGTATAATGAGTATTACGCGGGTTGTATCCCTGAAGTGCCTCAAGAGCACTACGCGAGTCACTATAGATAACATAATGAGTTAGTGGAGATTTACGGACGGTGTCAAGAGCAGTCTGGATAGCAAAAAATTCGGCAGTAAAAATCGAGGCCTGGGCAGGGAGCGAGATCTTAATACAGGAAGTGGAGGACACCGCAGCACATCCCACACCCGAGGAAGATTTGGAACCATCCGTGTAGATTGCAATGTGTGGTGGTTTCCGTCGCATATGTTCGATGACATGTTGGCAAAGAACAGTAGAATCGGTAATATGACGTCTAGGTAAATAGGATAAATGTGTGCAGACTTGAGGTAAACGTCAAGTCCATGGGGGATATGTAGGAAAAGAAGGGGGTAGGCTGATATTGAGTGAAGTAGAGGTTAAAAGGCGAGTAGCCCTGCTAGGAAAGGAAAGGGCAGGAGCTCGAGGGTCGTGGAAGAGCTCACTAGCAGGGGAATCACTACCTTGAAGGCATAAAGCCCTACGCATAGGAACAAGATCACGGTGGTACTGTAATGGGAGTTCTCCAATATCAGCTAACACAGATAGAGAGGGAGACGATCGGAAGACTCCTGAGCAAAGGCGTAAACCCTGATGATGGATGGGGTCAAGACGTTTCAAAGTTGTGTCAGAAGCCACGCCATAGATAGAACACCCATAATCAATGATGGAGAGAACAGTGGCCTTGTAAAAAGAGAGCATTGTGGACGGTGTGGTGCCCCAAGAAGTATAAGAAAGTTTTTTGAGGAGGTTGAGGGCAGAATGACATTTCGCCCGAACATATGCAACATGGGCAGCCCAATTGAGATGAGAATCATATACAAGGCCTAGGAACCTTACCTCTGAGAAAACCGTTATGGGGGTATTTAGGATCATGAGATAGATATCCTGACCTTTGAGCCAGCGTTTGTCCTTATAAAACAGAATAGCCTTCGTCTTTTCAGCCGAAAATTAGAATCCAACAGACGTAGCCCAATTGGTAATATTATGAATGGCTGTATTAAGAATCCGTTGGGAGTGGTGGAGTGAGCGGGATGAGTAATAAATTGCCAGGTCATCGACATAGAGACAATGGTGAACTCCCTGTGGAAGACATGCAACAACGCCATTGATCGCAATTAGAAAGAGAGCGCCACTCAGAACGCACCCTTGGGCAAGGCCTCGCTGAAGTTGGAAAGTGTCTGAAAGGATGTCTTCAATCCGGACAGCGAACGTACGATCAGTGAGGAAGTTGGATAGAAAGATCGGGAGGCAGCCACGTATACCGTGATCATAAAGAGCGCGTAGGACTATATAACGCCAGGTAGTATCATATGCTTTTTGAATATCGAAAAAAACTGCGATGGTGGTGTGTTGGTCGTCAAATGCACGACACATAGAAGAGTCGAGGAGAACGTGGGAGTCAAGAGTAGATTAGCATGGTTGCGATCCAAACTGATTAGGAGAAGGAATGTTAAACTGGCGGATGCACCATGACAAACGACAGTTAACCATCTTCTCCATCAGTTTGCAAAGACAACTAGTTAACGATATGGGGCGATAGTTAGTGGGGGAACGAGGATCTTTGCCAGGTTTAGCTATTGGTATTACTAACGCATGACACCAAGAATAGGGAAAAAAGGCCATTAGTCCAGAGGTAATTATAAAATGCAAAAGATAAGTTTTTGCCAAAGGAGCATGATGTTTAAGCAGGTCAAAACTGATGTCATCAGGACCTGGGGCTGACGATGAACAGGAGGCTAACGCCGCATCCAACTCTACCATGGTGAAAGGTTTATTATAAAAAAAGGTCGTCATCGGTGGCAAACTGAAGGGGATGCACAACCACCTCTCGGTGTCAGCGTTGGAGATCTGCACTAAGATTATCCAGACTACTAATAGAAGCGAGGTGACGACCAAGAATATCAGCACACTCCTTCTTGTCATGGACAGGCTGGCCATTGACCAAGAGAGGATGTCGTGGAGGCCGGATGTGAAGGCCATTAATTTTGCGAAACTTGTCCCAAACATAGCGCATACAAGTTGTAGAAGATATAGAAGACACGTATTCAGTCCAGGACAAGGATTTACAAAATTTTATTTCTTTCTTAACCCCTTATTAGCGGGGCCCGACTTAAGTCCGTATAGAGAACACCTGCCCAAAGAGCGGGGCCCGACTTTAGTCTGTGTGCAATTTTGGAGCAATATTGCCTCTGAGAGAGAGACGAGCGGTGGGCGGAGCGTAGGTCTGGCTAGAATGATAGAAGTAAAAGAAAACTTCAAAAACAAATATGAACATAACTTATTGTGTGATATTAGTAAAAATAAAAATGAAAATCAAATGCACCTGTTCAACTGCGAATCATACAAAGACCTATACAAATATCTGAGAGGCAGGGAATATTTGAACAAAATTACTTGAAAAGGGTAGCAGAGATTATAAGGACAGTTTTGAAAAGGAGGGATAATATCATTAATTTGAGAAAAGAAATATATAAGTAATATGAAGAGGGTTTAAAAAAAAATATATATTAATAATAAAAATAAAAACAATAAAATAAATAAATAAATCATAAATGAAACTGCCATCGTTCAAAGAACGAACTCCTGCATAGGAGAGTGCACCAGTAACAACAACAACAACAGATGGTAACATCCACCGATGAGAAGGTGTTATGGGCGTTGGACAAAAATGTAGGGGAATGGCTGGAGTTGAGGCAACAGAAATCGGTATCCAACAGGTCTTCCTGGACCGTCAGGGGCAGAAGAATTAGAGTCCCATACAGGACTGTGCGCATTTAGATCGCCCACCAAAAGGAGGGGAGCAGAGAATGAAGATAGAAGGGCTCGAATGCGACTTAAATCATACTGGAAGGTCGGTTGGTTATATACTGTATATTACAAATGGTAAAAGGATCTTCATCTGGTAGGCATACCTGAATAGCTGAACACTGGAAATATTCGTCAGGGGGGGGGAGGAGAGGGAATTAAACGTCAATGAGTTATGAACATATACGGCAGAGCCCAGTTCATGCCCGGGTGAGGGTGAGCAACTAGCCAGAGTATAATTTAGCATACAGGGCTGACGCTGCCCAACATGTTGGATACATAGACATAGTGGTACAAATTCCTTCAGTAGACGTTGAACCTCCCCTAGGCGGAGCCTGGAGAGGAGGCCATTAACATTCCACTGGAGAATGTAAGGGAGAATTTCATGCGAGTGATTTAAGGTTAACGGTCGAGATGCTCCCCGACGCGGCTTTTGGCAAACGGTTAATGGGTTTGCCCGATTTGGTGGAAAGATGAGGCTTAGCAAAGAGTGACTTGTTGGTAATGCCTGATCTGGCCAAGCTAGTAACCTGATCGATATACAGTCAGGACCCCCAATTCGCGAGAATAGGGGTGACAGGAGGCATCGCGTATTGTGAATTCGGGTATTGTGGAACTAACTTTAAATGGGAATAATTAGATTGGGTGACATCTCTCAATTATGGCCTATTTTCGAAATTTTTGGCCCTATTTTCGACATTTTTGGCTCTACAGTACAGTCTATATCTTATATATAAGAAGAACAATGAATAAAAATATGAAACCTTACCTTAAAATTAGTAGTAGATAGGCTAGGACTAGGACTAGGACCGTAGGACTTCACGATTTTCTCCAACTTCTCCCTCCCTAACCAAATCGTACGAACAGTTTACTCTGACAAGCCTATTGCACAGTTTCCTTCTCCTCTTTTCTTGCGAAACAACAATTCCACCTTCATTTTGTGTGTTATCTTCTTATATTGGCGTGGCATGGCGAAAAAAGTGGCAGGCACTACAAACGTTTGGTCACTCCGCACGGCTATGAGCGCTTGAGCGGACCTGTGGGAGGGAGGGAGGGAGGGTAAGCGGGAGGGAAGGCAGGCGTATGCCCGTCTTCTTCTTTTTTCAGAGCTACTCCTGGGCCTCGCGAAACGTAGACGTGCTCGCGTATCAAGCGGGAATAGCGGATTTGGCCCCTTCTTAGCTCTCGATTCGTGTATTGTGGTACCACCTCGCGTAATTAATGCTTAATTAATTAATGTTATTTTCGAGGGGTAACTCGTGTATTAGGGTTTTCGCGAATTGTGGAATCGTGTATTGGGGGTCCTGACTGTATATCTTATTCGATGAGGAGGATTTGGTAAGACCATGCTGTACTGTATGAACAGAAGCAGTTGCTAGGATCATGGTGGAAAGATGTATCTTCAGGGTCCAATTCACGTTGCAAAAAGTCACAGACGAGACGAGCTAAAATATTGAATGTAATGGTAGGGATCGATTGACGAGTGACAAAGCACTGATGACAACCACATTTGGAATGATGGGGGGGCAGGGGATACAGTAGGGGATGTGGAAGGTACAACTGAAGAAGTACGGGCGTTATCGGAAGGATGTGGCAAGAGGACAGTAGATGGATTGGAGGGAGGGGTATGAGCAGGAGGGATAGTAGGTGGGTGACGATCAATAGAGGTATGGGACTGAGAACGACTAGAAGCATCGGGAGAGAGTGGGCGTGTCCGAACATCTAAAGAGAGACTGGTTGAATATGGTGAAGGGGAAGCAAGACTCATAGGCACGCTAACATGCAAGAGAACGTGCAGAGCGATTGGTAGGGGAGGTAGCAGATTTGGGGGAGGAAGTAGACTTACCAGGCAGATGACGTGAGTAACTGGAAGATCAGGGAGGAGTGGAAGGGGCTGGAGAAAAGCGGCGCTTCGCCAACTTCCTGACCTGACCGCCATTGGGAGAAGGCGATCCAGAGTCGTTAGGGTGGCGGCAGCTCCGTTTGACAGACATATATTCCATATCAGAGTCCCCATGGATGGAAAGGGGCATTTCAGGAGATTGTAGTGCATAGCCTACGCATTGGAAACCGGGATAGCCGTGGAGAAGGAAGAAGGAATCCGGGTAAGTGGAGGAGAACGAGAACTAGCGGTAGAACGAGGAGACGGAGCGGGCATAGGAGGGGAAGTGGCAGGGGATAAGTTTGGTATTTGAGATGTTGCAGGGATGATAGGAAGTGGGGAGGGAAGAGAAGGAGCAGGGAGGGGAGGAGAAGTAGAAACAACGGGAGGGGGGAGGTGGAGGGGTCGCAGAGGTACCAACTTTCGCAGCATTAGATGTAGTAGGAGTGAGGCCACGGTCTCTAATGCGTCGCACAGCTTCACGCTGAGATGTTCCCTGACGGATAAGGGCATAAACCTCTGACTCATATTTGAACAACTGGCAGCCTCTGTACAAAGCACTGTGAGGTTGCATGCAATTCGGACACTGGCAAGGACCATCCACGGGACAATCTTCACGAGCTTGGTCGGGGCTAGTACACAAAGGACAGACACGAGGATGTTGGCACCGGTCTTGACCATGTCCAAATTTCCAACAATTACGGCACTAGAGTGGGATTGGTGGACGGAATCTGACGGGGAGACGCTCGTCAGTAAGAACCACATGTGTAGGTGGGTCGAGCGTATCAAAGACAATTCTTGCAATCCGTGTTGGTCGACGATTTTGGGTGGCAGATAACTCATAACACGAAACGGATGATAAAGGAAAATCCAGCAAGAGAAGGAGAGTCATAACACGATCGGGGCAATCTGGGAAGGGAACCCCACCAAGATCCACTGAATGGGGCATGGAGATGGTACCAACACTCGAGTTTAGGCATGCATTCTTGTCAACTCGTACAGGTTCGCCAGTAGTAGTACAGAGGAGTTGGAGAGCTGAGGCTTGTTCAGGGGAATGAACTGTTACAAGGCGTGATCCGTCATGGCGGGTGAAAAAGGTGGTATCGCGGCCGACTCGAGTGATCAAAAGCCGTCGGAAGTCAAAATCATTCGGGACTTGTGATACAGGAATGCCATGGTATCATGTCCAAGAGGCACCGCTGGCAGAAGAGAACAGAGTAGGAGGAGGAAGAACAGAGGGATGAGGACGAGAAGCATGAGATGAAACCGTGGGAGCAGTAGATCGACGAGAAATGTCATAAGGAGCAAGAGTGGTAATAGAAGAGAGAACAGGGATAGAGGAAGTAAAAAGTGGGGGGATCGCAGCGGTACAATCTGTGGAGCTGGACGTAGAAGTTGATATCATGGTAAGTGGATGAATGGACGCCGATGAGATGGTGTTATCAGGACCCGACAGTACAGGCAAACGTGTTGTGGATGAAGATCGAGCATCAACCACAGTTGTAATCGAGGAGACTAATGTTGGCTCTACAGCAGAGTGGCAAAGGAGTCAGGGAGATACCAGAAGTTGTGTCAGAGTCAGTAACCGTGGGGGCAGGCTGAGAAGGAAGGCTGTCTGCATCAGCATGTGTGGCAGAAGGCTGGACATCTACTCTCATAAGACTGCCCTCACTGGGGAGGGAGGAGGGGGATCAGGTACATCACCAGGTACCTCCAAGGATTCACTGTTAGTTGTCGCCATAAAGTAAGTAAGTTAACAGGTTGATCATTTAAGTGACACAGAGCCTAGGCATGGACGGGCCTAAGCCCTGACACTGTGGAGCTAGCCAAGCATAAGGTGAGTGGGCACCTCGTAGCAGTTGGCTTCACTCGCGATATCACTGGTAGGTTGAGGGCTACACTCATTCACACAAACCAATACCCCAGCGACCAACCACGTAGCACCATAGACCATAACTAGCTGCACATGCCTGGATACTAAGCCAGGTAAGGGTTATACGGACACTCCATCAAACGAGTGAAAGGAACCACCTATCCGGTGCTGCAGAATCAAATTCAGGTACACAGGAGGTAGTCTCTTTCCTGTATGGGTCAAACTCAGTTGGTTCCTCCTCGGCGACTTAGGGTGCAATGGTTCCTCCAGGTCGGCAAAGCCTCCCATATACATCCCCAGTCTCCCACACTATCGAGGAGACATTACAGCCCGCAAGTACTCACGCTCCTATAGACCCTCGTTATCAACATTCACACCGCTCAACATTTACTGAGTATTTATCCTCAAGGAGGAGACAGACCTCCACTGGCACAAGAAATGTTCAAAATGGAAGTCCAAAAAGCAGTCCAAATTTGTCAGCCAAGGGTCCAACCAAATATATCAAGAGGGAAAAGAAAAGGAAAAGGAGAAAGGAGGGAAAAGTGCCCCTCCCCTCAAAAAAAAAGAGAGGGTGGGGGTGGGAACCATTTAGTAGAACCCTCACAGAGAGCCGATACAAGAGGAGCGGCAACATTACCCCGATAGAGAGGAAGGGAGTCTAACCCCCAACCTGCAATGCCTCCCAGATCATTGAGATACGAAGCACCCTCAGCACGAATAAGGCGGTTCCCAATAGGGGGTTATAACTCTATGTGACTATTGAAGATGAATCTAAGACTATCTTTCGAAAAGTTACCATTAGGTATTCCTAAGATGTCATAAATCAAGACTGGAAAAGGTATATAAATATAGAAGATACAATTCAGACAAATTTTATTATATTATTGTTTGATTGGTAATGTTCAATAGTGGTTATTTTACTTGTATTATTATGGCCACAGCTCAAGTTAAATGGCTCTAGCCTGGCATGTGCATTCTAAAGATCATACCTCTTACAGTAATAGAGTATCTTTGGTGTAAACTCAATTTCAGTTATTGTTGTTGTTCTAGCCCCAAGATCCGTTTGTGAGAGGGCAGCGGGGGAGGAGGTCGTCGGTCCATGGGCTTGTAGCATTGGGCCGATGTTTCCTTCATCCGCAGCCCTTCCAGCAGCATCACCATTACAGGCAGATCTCTTTGGTGCGTTATCCCCTCTTTTAATCGTCTTATACGGCATGCAGTAGGATACGTGGGGCATAATATGGAGGACCCCTTACCCACAAGGGTTAGGGTCAATTTCAGTTAACATATTATATTCAGCAGTATTTTTCCTCAGCATAATGTAAAGAAACTAACACTGGTGGAAAAAAGTATTTGTTTCTTAAAAAAATATGTTTTAGCTGGCATGAACTGAATTAACTTTACATTACAGTGGAATAATATATTTCTTGAACGGCTTGAGCACTGTTAAGTTATCACAGAAGATACAGATCCTTGGAAATATATTTCACAGTGAAACAATTATTACTACATGCTAATCATACATCCTTACATTATTATACTTTCAAATGGTATAATATAACAACTCTACTATAGTCCATTCATTATAGGTAGGCAACAAATTGTGACCCCTAACCACTGTAACTCAAAAAGGGCTACAGATTTTTTTTTTTTTTTTTTCTTTAATTAGTTTAACCAGACCAATGAGTTCCTCAAAAGAACAAGATGGACAACTAATCAAGTCAAGATAGATAGGGAAGGGCAGGAGGTGAACAAATCTAGGAAGGTGAAAACACACAGACATTCCTCGCCATTTCATCAGTTCAGCCGGACCACATCCTGTGGCTGTGAATTTTGGAAATGAGTCATTGGAGCTGGTGGACAAGTTTTGTTACCTAGGAGATACCATCTCTGCCAGTGGTGGGGCCGAGGCTGCCACTGTCGCTAGAATTAGATGTGGCTGGGGGAAGTTCAGAGAACTGCTGCACATTCTGACCATGAAAATAATGCCTCTCCCGCTGAAGGGAGAGGTGTATGCCTCATGTGTTAGAAGTGCAATGACGTATGCCTTAGAAACATGGGCCGTTAAAGTAGAGGATGTCAACAGAATGGAATGTAATGAGATGAGAATGGTGAGATGGATGTGTGGGACCAGGCTGCAGGATAGAATTATAATGTAAAACTTGCAAAATAAACAAACCAAAACGTATACGAACACAGTAAAAAGACAAAATAACTAATCAAAATCACTATGTGGAAACAACGCTTAAGTAAAATAATAATTTATAAATAAAAGAACACAATCCACAAATGATGAGCTGAGGAGACATTTAGGTATACTGTAAAGAGTATTAGTGAGGTGATGCGTACAAGTAGACTGGGATGGTATGGACATGTGGAGAGAATGGATGAACAAAATTGGGTGAAAAAATGCAGGTCTGTGATTGTGGAGGGAGCTGCACCAAGGGATGAACCTGGGATCGGACTATATGTGCCAATCTCAAATCCAAAAACTTGACAAGTGAAGCAGCCCTTAACAGGGTTGCCTGGAACGCTGCCATTAAGACAAGAGATTGAAACTGCACGTATGTGTGGAGCACTCAGTCTTAAAATTTTATGTATGTAGTAGGAATTAAGACACAAATGCAGAGCAGGGACCCAGTTTATTCAACGTTTTGCCATGTAGGCTTCTTCAGGAATAACATACAGTAGGGGAGTACAGTCAACAAAATATATCTCTTACCATAAGGAAACAGAGATATATTTTGTTGACTGTACTCCCCTACTGTATGTTATTCCTGAAGAAGCCTACATGGCGAAACGTTGAATAAACTGGGTCCCTGCTCTGCATTTGTGTCTTAATTCCCACATCTGTTGCAGCCAATGCTGTTTCTTCATGTATGTATGTACAGTATGTACATGAGCTACACAACAGAGCTCTTATAGGGCAGGGCCGAAGGATGAGGCAAGAACTGCTACACTGCAGCACCAACCAAGAAGTGATCAAGGGTGAAGAATGAAAGAGCAGGTCTAAGGTAGACAAAAAAAATAACAGGGAGATGCAAAAAAATGCATTACCGAAGGGAATCAAGTCAGCTCGGCCGCATCAGCAACCGAAGAGACAAATCAGGTCCGGAGTCTACTACCTAGCCAGGCCAGGGAGACATGAGATATAGGCTGCCCGAGGACAACCGAATGGGACAGAATAAGAAAAGAAGGGGAAAAACATAGAAAGAGGAATACAAAAACTACTCAAAATTAGTAAAGCTGATGACAAAATCTCGAAAGGAGAGGGAGGGAAATTACCACAACCATCCCCTATCAAGCTCCAGTCGCCGGCCCCGAAGCACCCCAACCGCGCCAAGGAGAGTAGTACCAGGGGGGAAATGGGCTGTAAATTTCCACATCTATTCCCTGACTGACTCTTCCAGAATGATAGAAACGATATGCTTAATTACTCTAGTCATTTATGAGTTGTAGAGCTTCAGTGGTCAAGACTTTTTGCCTACCTATAATGAATGAATTACAGAAATTTACCTTTAAAACCTACATAAACTAAAAGAACTACCTATTATTCATTAAATCAATAAATACTTCACTATATAAACATACAAAAACAATCAGTTAGAATGGCTTAAGTACAAAGTGCATAACATGTATCAAAAAGTGTTAATATTTGTGAAAATGAGTACAGTAATTATCAAAATGAATGTTTATACAATTATGCTGCTTCTACAGACATCAGATCCTCAACAATATAAAGGCAGTATTACACAGGCATTATGGGAGTCACATAACTAACACCTAATCAACAATTGTTAGAGATTGTAAGCAGTTCACAAACAAAAGATTCAATGGGTAGGATATTCAATTATACTGTACAAGAGAGAGAGGCAGGCCTATAAAATTAGTCATCTTGAATATCTCAAAGCACGGCAGGAACCAGAGGAAGTACAGTAGCAGATGGTACAAAAGTCATTATTAGCAGGAGAGAATGAAGTCCAAGTTTGAATCTACCAACAGTGAACATAAAAATATGACAGACAGGGCATAAAGCATATGCTTATGGTATACATATACTGTACAGCACATGCATTCAAATAAAACTAAGGTACAGTACTTACATAGGTGCTCTTACACTAGGTTCTTATTGTTTGCTAGGTGAACAGAGGCATAGGGTGTGAGAGGAGTTTTCATCCGGCCCATGAATTGAGCCAAGGATTATATGTTTGTGAACCAAATATGCTAACCACAGCATTACAGGTCATCCACCTAAAATATGCCTGTATGATAATGCTTAAAGATAGAAGTGGGTTATGTACGTCACGATCCACAGCTTCCTCATCTTTCTAGCTAGGTAAAAATATGAAGCCAAAGTGATGAAAAATTAAAAGATTGGCTGAGCAAGCAGACATAAGGCCAGTTCAGTTACTTCATAGTGCTTCACAATAACAGCACAAGTCACACAACACTTCACTTCAGCTTGCTGCACTGGGGACCTGCAAAGAGCTGCTCTAGGGCAGCAGCATGTGCATTGATTGTGGGAAAAGGTTACATCATAGTAAACCATTAGAAGGTAAATTAACTAGGCCAGATAACTGAGCTAGCCTTTGTCCTTTCGTCCGCTCTTTCCTCAACCTTGGATTTAGTTTTCCATCAACCAGGAGGGTGAAGATATGAATTTGATATAGCCTGATTCAACAATTTGCTAACAACCTTCATGAACATCTGTGAAATATTAATTGCCAACACTCTTCTATGAGTTTGTATATGTTTTTAATAGCAATAAGCAATTCTATATCTATTTCACATCATAAGTATGCATAATTAATGCAATTCTCAATTCATCTAACACAATGTCTGACCAAGGTTTTCAGCAAACTGTTCTTTCTGACTGTATAGTATATAATACATCTGTTCATTCTTACCAAATTTCAACTTGATAGTTCACCTTAGTTGTAAGACCACATAGTGACATATTTACGAGACGACCACAAATTCGTTCTCCATATTTGAAGGCAACTATAAAATAAGGATGTTGCAAAGATCATTTAACAATTGTTTCAACCATCGGAAATGCATTTTATGGGCACTATATAAAGCACTGTAAAAAACAAAAACTTCTCCCTATAACTCTCTCCATCAATGGCAGTAAAATTATAATTTGTTCCCCCACTGGCAAATTGATGATGTTTATAAGTCATGTGGGGGCCAGGAGCTTTGCTTTTTATTCAGAGTAGCAAGTATCTTCAGGAATCAAAGTATCACAGGCTATCTCGATTAACCCTGCAAGTCTTACAGGACCTTCACAATTTGATCAAACTTTCTATTTAATTTTTATTTTATTCTAGCTATATTTCAACGGTTTTATGTAGTTTAAAAAGGATCAGTGGTAGTAAAAATGGTTAATAGAGATAGTTTGAAGTCTGTTGATTGCTGGAGGCCCTTTTTAAACTGAATAAAATTGTCTACTAGTAGCTAGAATAAAATAAAAAAGACGTCACCGGTACAAAAGGGGTTAAGGGAGCCCACCTCACCTTTTTTTCTCTTTCTCTCCCTCTCTCTTTGGCTTGTATCCATTCGGCCCCATTCAGCCTACTGTTTTAAGACGTTTACCCTCATTCAGGTGTCAATATTTTCCTGGCGAGCGGTAGCGAGCCAGCATATATACATTTTTGTTTTGACAGCAAGCTAAATTTGTAAATTTTTCGATAGAAAAATGTCTCCGGCGAAGCCGGATTTAGCATACAATGCTGGCTCGCTATCGCTCGCCAGGAAGAAATCGACACCTGGATGGGGATAAACGTCTTAAAACAGTTGGCTAAATGGGGCCGAATAGATACAAGCCAGGGAAAGAGAGAAAAGGAGAGAAAGAAATTCTACATAAAAATATAGAGAAAGCTTTTGTTGAAATTGTGGAGAGACAACACAATAATATTATTGGACCATGACAGTAGTGTACGGTGGCGCTAATAAGTCATGTCCCAGCTGTCATTACGTTTGCCTCACTCTGTGCTGTATTAATGTCTGTCAAATGTTGAATAGGGTGGGTAAGTGTAGGAATATGTTTGTATATCTCACTCAAAAAGAAGAAATCATGTGTAAATAATACCGATACCAATTATTGATCAAAACATAATTGGTGCCGAGACATCACTTATTAGGCCAATTGTACTGTAAAGAAAAAACAAACCCGAGGCAAAACAGGGAAGACTATCCCCCTCGCCAGGAATTTGACAGTATTCTTGATCCTTAACCTCTTTGTAACTCAAAAGGGGCTACACAAAACGAACTGTAAATTTCAACACCTATTTCCTGGTTGACTCTTCTCAAATAATGGAAATGTCATCTCAAATTTAGTTAAACAAAGTTATGGGGTCACAAATTCTGTCAAGTTTACTGGCAACAGGTATAGCCAATTCATACAGTGGTTTAGTTAGTACGCAAAATCGATACATATAAAATACCCTCACAATCTTTGAAGTGTTAATTTTCTTACATTTATTATTGAAATGTATGATAGTTAAGGTCTCTATTTCTATCTATTTACTCAGGCCCATTCCCCGTTTTTTTCTATTTTATTTTATTTTATTTTTTGTTTTCACTGGGGTGATAGTTAAAGGTAGTTAAGGATAGTTAAGGTACTCTCCCTTAATGTTGAAGCAAATTCATTAGTCTAACTCTACTGATAATTTGTTGTGGTAAGTTTGTTATTGATTTTGCATACTAATTGACTAGTCTACCCTAATAAATATAATTTTGTCTCTCAGTCAATTTTCTTTACATAAGGGCAAATCTCAGTTCTCAATGAGGAGTGTATACCCGAGAATGGCCAGAGGCATTACCTAAAGTACAATAAACTCCCTTTTATCCCAAATTCAAATATCAAAACATTTCAGTTAATCAAAGTTATTGCTATCCATATTTTTCACAAGTTTTCACATATTTTAGCCTCTCTGGGTGCTTAATTGCACCAATTCAACCCCTCTGAAGTAGACATCCCTTAAATTAGATGATAACTTGAAGTTAAAACAGCCTAGAAATGGTTTAAAATGCATTGAAAACAGTATAGTTGGCAATTTGTACACATATTTAGCTCTATATAAAGGGATTCTCGTTTATCTGTAAAAATCGCTTATCCAAAATTTCAAAAGACTCATGATTTTTGGATGAAAGGGAGTTTACTGTACTACTGTTTGTCGGGCCACAGGATACTCTCCTAGAAGATATTTTTTAAACACCTCCAAAATTACTTCAAGAACGCATTTTACTCTCGGGGAAAAGATAATCGTCCTAACTTGGGGAAGATGACTATTGCCGAGAGAAAGGAGAGAAAAAGGAATAAATTTGGAACGGGTTAGAGGAATCCAACCTCCCACTCGCTCTCTCAAAAACCCTTATTTCCGGGATGAGTATGTATGTACGTATTAGTAAAAAGGTAAACTGGAAAATAAGTACTGTATGAGGGACCCTTCAAAATATATGAGATAAAAGGACCCTATCAAATCTGGTATCGGAATGTGTGGAGCATTCTTCATGCTACTCATGTCCGAAATACAAAGAGATATGAAGGGCCAATCCCAAATGATTATTCCGATTTTAGTTCAGAGTAGATAAGTGGAGACGAGGAGGAAGCCCAGGCTATAGTCTATTCGTTGTAAGTAGGCGAAAAATCATGACCTCTATCCTCTGTAACTCAAAAACGACTAGAGTAATCGGGGTTATATTTCTACCATTTGGGAAAAGTCAGTCAAGGAATAGATGTGGAAATGTACAGCCAATTTGCTCTAGCCCTTTTTGAGTTACAGAGGATACAGGTCATGATTTCTCGCCTACTTACGACAAATAGACTACAGTAGTGCAGAAGAGAAATCAGAGAAATCCTTGTGGTCGACCACTTTTCGCTTGTTAGTCAAGGAGGAGCGAGACCAAAGGACATTGGAATACTCTAATATATTAATTTAACTCTCAACACCAAACACCTCCCAATGAAATTAATGAAAGCATGTGATCCTCCCGGGATTCGAACCTGGGTTACCACATACAGACCTTAAACACTCTAACCATTACACCATCAAGATAGTTCAAGGTTAAGTACATGACTACTATTTTGTATCCATTTATCGAATACTGGATATCAATCTAATCATGTACTCAAACCCAACTGCACACTGAATACCGTAATGTTTATGTTAAAATGTAAAACTTGCAAACTAAACAAACCAAAATTGGGACAAGGACAATATAAAGTCAAATTAAATTATCAAAATCGCTATGTGGAAACAACGTTTACTAAAATGAAAATTATTAAATAAAAGAACACAATCCACCACATAGGGTGTACATCACTACATGAGCAAGTTAATCTGTTTCCCAAGCAAACCAATCGCACATATAACAACGCACTATCGTCACGTTAAAGGAAGTAGTCAAGTTTGGGAAGTCCGGGACGTTCTGGCAAATTTTACTAAACTCTGCATGAATAAAGAAACTACATGTTAAATGTCAAAATATTATTTAAAATCAAATTTGCAACATGACAAGACATTAACAATAGTAAAAAATACAAATATTGATAAGATATCTATACTATTACAAAATAATATATAAAATACAGTACAGCACTCACTAACGATAGTGCTATCGGGTAGGTACCTGTAAGCATAGCATGCCTCAAGTGACCCCTATCAATAACTACCCTACAAATAACCTACATTTATAGCACAAATAAACTAAGGAAATCGCAAAAGTAAGCAATTGATACTATCGACAATGAATACATATAATATAAAGAGAAATAATTGCAAAATATGAAGTAACAACAGATTTAAACAAAGAGTACTCTTTTAACAAGAACAATAAATTAAAAAAATCATCAATATTAATAATAATAATAATAATAGAAAAAGAAAAAGTGAAAGGAAAGAATAATTTATGGGGCACAGAACTCCAAGGACCGACCTTGCTATTAAATGTTCCTGAACCTATAGGAATAATTCAATACATTATACAGGTAATCTAGTAATCTAAACAGAAGTGACAAGAAACAATGAAACTTATTGGGAGGGAGAAAGCACAGATTCCGAGCGAATTTGATTATGAAGCAGAAGTAGAATACACTTCAGAAACAAAAAAACGTGTAAATACTACCCCATCAGACATAGCTGACATTCTTAGAACCAAAGATACTCAAATTCTTGACTTTGTTGACCATTCTGAGATTAAAAACAGGAGAAAGAAATGGGGAAAATCAAGAAATTGTCACCCGCCAAGGATGAGTGAGCCGTCTGCCAATCAGGTTCCCTGTGCCTGATATAAAAATATGAGAGATTGCTCACACCGGTCAGTTGAAAGGCACCATGAATCTCCCAGACAGCCCTTATTACCCTCTGCATGGACTTATAGCAGTGGTAAAGGGGAAAGGTCCAAGAGTTTCTTTTGTACGAGCCCTCAAAGAAATCCTGAAGCTGGACAATGTTACCCTCATAACCCCTTCTGTACCGGCGACGTCTTTTAAGTTTCATTCTAGCGATATTTAGACAATTTTTTACAGCATAAGAAGGATATGTGGTAGTAGAAAGGGTTAATTAAGATAGTTCGAAGCCGGTTAATTGCTTTTTAAACTGAGTAAAATCGTCTAATAGTAGCCAGAATAATGTTAAAAGGACGTCGCCGGTACAGAAGGGGTTAACTCGACCTGCACTACCTCATCAGATGCAAGCGTTTCAACTCCAAAGTTTCCTGATGGAATGCGGAAAGGATATTAGCTGGGAAGATGATGGGGGGGTGGACATATAAAAAGAGTTACTCGGTAATCAGGAGCTCGCCTGCAGAAAAAAGGGGGTAATGTGGTAACAAATACCTGGACCAATCAGCGACGAGGATTTGAGGCAAGCAGAGAAGGAAAATCTGCTGGAGTTGGGGGCAATGTTGCAAGCCAAAGGGATATAGATCAAACAGCCGATCAACGCTCCGCAATTGTAACGAGGGGAACAGAGAGAGATAAGCCGAATCAAGGTGATACATACAACGCCTACGAGTGCGCTGATTGGCCGGCTGTAAATCCTTTATTTGTTTTACTTTTTTGTACATTAGTTTAACCAGACCACTGAGTCACTATAAGAGACTCTCGTAGGGCTGGCCTGTAAATCCTTTAACCTATCCAGATTCCAACTTCATATATCCCGGTGAAAATTGTTGTATTGCCTACCGACAAGGCCCCTATCACCTTAAACACTAGGAAACGGGGATAGACACTAGCCGGGATATTATCTTGGTGAAGGGAAAGTAGAGATATGTATAATAAAAGATGAAAGGAACAGCGTGGAAGTGAGAGTGAAACTAGCCGGCTCAGCCAATCAGCGTGCTCCCTGACGTGATAGCCGGGTATATAAAGGCCGGGAGGGTGAGAGGAGCCTCAGTATGATATATGGCATTCACCGGGTTGCAGGCTACCCAAAGGCATCAGCAACCTTGCTCCCCTGCCCGCATCCCTCTGCAAAGACTGGATGGTAGCCCGAGAATAAAATTACTGGTAGTAAGAGAGCAGCAGTATCAAACATCTTGGGCAAGAATAGCTGATTACCAATTGCCCAGATCCACCTGCAGTATCCAAGAGTCTGTGCACACATCGCCTGCCTCCACCAACAAGTATCCCAGAAGCTGCATGGGGTGATCAAAAGTTGTGACAGAAGAGAACCAAGTATAAATAATGGTAGCTTGACATGATCAATTGAAGAGGAGAAGAAAGAGGATCAAGAGGCTGCTATTGCTTAGTATTGCAGACTTCTAGTGCGGAACAAGAGTTTATTTGGTCCTGCAGATGCTAAAGAAAGGAGGAGGATGTTGACCATGGCAGAATAAAACAAGATGTTACCTATATTAGGTAAACCAGAGACAAAAAGAATAAGACTATAACTGATCTAATACAAGATTATTGAGTTGTGATATTGGTTATTACCTGTTAGTAAAACGATAAGCTATCAGCCAGTTAAAAGCTAGGTTTTATATAGTTTATGTCATTTGTAGAGAGTTATTTTAGTAAGCGTTATTTCCACATAGCGATTTTGATAAGTTATTTTACCCCTATCTTGTAGCCTATCATCCCAGTTTTGGTTTGTTTAGTTTGCAAGTTTTACATTTTAATCTGTTGGGTAGTTCCCTTAGACTCAAGATGGCAATAAAGGTATCTACCGTTTAGATGTTGAGATAGTCAGGTAAGGCAAATATTGCCGGTAAATTGAAATATAATATAATATAATCTATATACAGTACTGTAATAATTTTGATTGTCTGTCTGTCTGTCGGTCTGTTCTTTATAGGCGGCCGCAGCTTTTAAGCTAGAGCGTTCATACATGGTATGCATAGTAAGGGGGTCCCTAGGCAGGTTTTAGTGAAAAAATAGAATTCCTCAGGGTGAAAGGGACGGAGAAAATGGGCGCAAAATCGGAAAAAGGGCCGTTTGGGGCAGAAGGAGGCCTCCGATCGAAAAGGTGTATGGAACGAAAGTTGTTCGCAGCCCCCCAAAATGGGGGTACGGATGAGGTCAGATCCAAAATCGGAGGTCATTTAGCAGCCGAAATCGAGGTCGCCGTTTAATGAGGCACAGGGAGGTCGAGGCCGGTGTGGTAGTAGTGATTGATGATGGTGATTATGGTAGTAGTAGTGGTGGTAGTAGTGGTGGTGATTATGGTGATTACCCGGGCAACGCCGGGTACCCCTGCTAGTTTTTTATAAAAGGAAATCTACTTATTGCGGAAATATATATTTAGAAACAATTAGCATGTTAACGTAAAGAGAATATATTTTCTAACCAGAATCACTAAGAAGTAAGTGCTCTGATATAGTTTCCCTTAAGGGGGTCACCGTTTTTTTTTATCTTCTCTCCTTTTCTCGCTTTCCCTGGCTTGTATCCATTCGGCCCCATTCAGCCAACTGTTTTAAGAC
The DNA here is from genome assembly GCA_032716605.1 of Paralithodes platypus. Classification (NCBI taxonomy): domain Eukaryota; kingdom Metazoa; phylum Arthropoda; class Malacostraca; order Decapoda; family Lithodidae; genus Paralithodes; species Paralithodes platypus. Next base: position 50,128,183 of record CM064502.1, read on the forward strand.
ATTTATCGCCATCCAGGTGTCGATTTCTTCCTGGCGAGCGATAGCGAGCCAGCATTGTATGCTGAAATCCGGCTTCGCCGGAGAAATGTTTCTATCGAAAAATGTACAAATTTAGCTTGCTGTCAAAACAAAAATATATATATGCTGGCTCGCTACCGCTCGCCAGGAAAATATTGACAGCTGCATGGGGATAAATGTCTTAAAACAGTAGGCTGAATGGGGCAGAATGGATACAAGCCAAAGAGAGAGGGAGAGAAAGAGAAAAAAAGCGAGGTGGGTTCCCTTAAGTTCATTATTCCTGTGACCCTAAGTTCGACGCTAAAATATATAAAATAGTGAATAATGTTCAGAGTGGTAAATTGTCATGGGAATCCACAGTTCCAAGGGACAGAGTTACTCATTTTGGTTGTAATATTCAAACCCTGTCTGTTTATTTGAATTGATCACAGTTAGAAGTGGGGGAATACAAATAAGATGTGTGTGAATTTGTATTTTGTTTTTGCGTGTTCATTGTTTTCTGTTGTGTTGTCCCTATTCTGGCTCTGTCTTGAGTCCCCCCCCCCCAAAAAAAAAAAGAAAGAAAAGAAAGAAAAAGGAAAAGAGGGGAAAAAAGAAAAAAATAGGAAAAGTGGGGATTGGGCCTGTGTATATAATAGTAGTAGTAGTAGTAGTAGAAGTTGGGGAATACAAATAATATGGGGACAAAGTACCTGGATAAGAAAGAACATAAGAAAATGGGAGCCTACAGAAAGCCGATTGGCCCATACAAGGCAGATCCCTCCTCACACCAACCCCAATTACAAGGTTTATGAAATACAGTACATGTACAGTAGGGTCCCGCATAAAACGTGTTCGCATAAAACGAGTCTCGATTAAAACGACCGACCTAAAATATTAATATTTAATTTTCGATCAGAACGAATGTGATCACATAAAACGAGTCCGCCGCCAAAGTGGGGCAAATCCAAGGAGTTTTCATATAGAGCGCCGAAATATCGTACAAAACGTACGAAATATCGTTCGCTTTGTACGAAAAATTTCGCTTACAGTGAACATGACGATATTGCGCCACCAAAATGCTGTGTTCACATAAAACGAAATCGCATAAAACGCCCTCGTTTATCGACCATAAACTCGTTTTATGTGAGACCCTACTGTATAGACAAAGTCCATGATTAACTTTCGAATTATTCCAAACCTCTAGGTATAAGATTATCTTATTTAATACAGCAATAATAATAACAATAAAATCCTCAACTGTCATAACAAAAATAATCTGTCTGTTCTTTGTTTTCTAAAGGACATGTACAGTAGGTCTCCCTCACTATCCGATGCCCTGATTTAGGATATTATTATAGGTTTTTAGGTGTTTGGGTTTGGGTTTTGGCTGGTCCCAGAACGCATCCCCATTTACTCCATTAATTTTAGGGTTCACTATACAATTTTTCTAGTTAAGATCGGGTTTTCAGGATCGTAACCCAATCGTAAATCGAGGGAGACATGTATAGTTCCAACATAAGACACATTCTCTAATAACAAAAACTGCTAAGCCTAAGCAATTTGAGATAAAGTTAATATTAAACATGCACCATTGGATGAAGACATTTAACTTACTTAACCCTTTGAGTACCAGCGACGTGTGTTATCTTTTATTCTATCTATATTATGCAGCTTAGGAAGAATCTGTGGTAGTTGTTGTTGTTGTTGTTGTTGTTCCCTAAGCTGTCTGGCCGAACAGCCCCGAGTCCTTAAGGAAGGCCATGGCCACGGTCGGGCTCTCCCACAGAGCTCTCAAGGAGTGTAGATTGTGTTGTTGGCGTAAGTGGATGTGTGAAATGCAGTCTTCTATGATGTGTTTAATGGTATGGGGTGCTGTGTTACAACCTGGGCAGGTGTCGACGACGGAGTCATCCAGTCTCTTCTGATAGCTCAGAAGAGCTGGATGGTGTCCGCATCTCAGCCTGGCCAGGTGGACTCTGTCCTCACGAGGAAGGGAGGATTCAGAAGGATGGATTTCGGGAGGTCGTGCCTGCAGCTGCGTATTGTCTAGAGTGAGTGGATGGAACGGCGAGAGATATGAGTATGGATGTGCTTCTGGAAACTGGTTTGGGGTGGGCAGGGAGGGAGAAAATATAGTATTTGTGTGTGATAGCGTGTGCTAGGTGTTGTTTTGATATTTCTTGGTGTCTATGGGTGTGTTGCCATGTAGTGTAGTGGGTGGTGTTGGTTCGTAGAGGCTGCTGCCAGGAATTGAGTGCTTCTCATGTCCAGATGGTCTTTGACTTTGAGGACTTTGGTTTCTTGATGTAGGTGATCTGTAGGTGTAGTAGCTGTGCAGCCTGTGATGATTTTTAGGGTTATATTTTGAATAGTCTGTAAGGTCTTATGATGTGTTTCAGCTAGGTTAGAAGCCAAGGCCGGGCTTGCATATTCCATCACTGATCTTATGTATTGTTTGTAAACTGTGGTGGTGGTTTCTTTGTTGTGTCCAAATTTTGTGTGGGCAAGTGACCTGAGGGCGTTAAGTCTGGGTGTCAGTTTCTTTTTCGTGTTTGTGGTGTGCTGTTTGAATGTCATTTGAGTATCATATGTTACTCCTAGGATTTTGGGTGAGTGTGTGTGCGGTAGTTGAGATAGTTTGAAGCCTTATTATTGCTAGAGTTCCTTCCTAATCTGAATAAAATTGTCTAATAGGTGCCACAATATAAAGAAATGGAAGTCACCAGTACTGTATGGGATGATAACAAGTAATTTGAGATAAAGTTAATATTAAACATGCACCATTGGATGAAGACATTTGACTTACTTAACCTACCGACACATTATTTACAGCCAGAGCATTACCAGAGAAAGAGGAAGGATTAAGGGGGGTCACCTACTTTTTTATCTTTCTCTCCTGTTCTCTCTTTCTCTGGCTTGTATTCATTCGGTTCCATTCAGCCAACTGTTTTAAGACGTTTATCCCCATCCAGGTGTCGATTACTTCCTGGCGAGCGATAGTGAGCCAGCATTGTATGGAGAAATCCGGCTCCGCCGGAATTTTTTTTCTTTCGAAAAATTTACAAATTTAGCATCCTGTCAAAAATTGTTTTTAAAAATATGCTGGCTCGCTACCGCTCGCCAGAAAAAAATCGACACCTGGATGGGGTTAAACGTCTTAAAACAGTAGGCTGAATGGGGCCGAATGGATACAAGCCAGGGAAGGCCGAGAAAAAAAGCAGGTGACCCCCCTTAACTTATAAAAACAAAATATATACCTGTATGCATAACTGATATTTTAGTATTTGAAAGGCCACTCTACAATCTCTGTTAATAGGGATTTCTTGTTTCAACAATGATCTATTCTGCTTAGACAGTATAGAGTACTGCCTTACCATTTATTACACTACTGAAGTTATAGGTAGCGTCAACAAACTTGATAATAATCTTGATCCCTGACCTCTCTGTAACTCAAAAGGGCCTAGAGCAAACTGGCTGTAAATACCCATACCAATTTCCTGGTGGACTCTTCCCAAATGATAGAAACGTCAGCCTGATTGCTCTCATTCATTTCGAATTATAAGAAGTTATGGGTTCAAGATTATTGTCAAGTTCGCTGGCACTACCTATAGTGATAAGAAAGGGAGATCAATATTGATGTGACATCTAAGCAATAGATGTGTGAAGCAAACCTTATTTGAGATAATACAAACAATTCTTCCAGAGTTAGAAGCAAAGGAATTGATATCCATATCATAAATGGGAATTTTTGCAAATTCATAATTCAATAGACTGGAATGGTACTGCATGTGCCTTGATATGTAAAGAAAATATTCGCATCTTATTGGGTAACTGTGATTAAAGCCGGTATCATACGGACGCTTTTTCACTCAACATTTATCCTCAACACTGGTCTGGCAGCTTATGAGGTCAACATATAAAATATTTTGTTTGCCTAAATTCATCTATCATCAGTCTAGTTTCCGATACCAGTTCAAAATATTCCAGAAATGCTGCCAGAATTTTTTTTATCATCGAATGTTGACTAAAAGCTCTCGTGTGATACCGGCTTTACTCTTCCTAAACACGACATCAAGGAATCCCCCTCAGTTCCATTCGGACCCAAACCCATAGGCCGAGTCTGAGTCTGAGTCAGCGTTGCCGGTGGGTGTGCGGGTGGTAATGGGGTTAGTGGTAGGGAGCAGCTCCTCCTGGGGGGCCAGGGCAGGGAGGACAGACACAGGGCGGGGGGTCGGGGTAAAGTCTCGCTCCTTCTTGGTCTTTCTCTTCTTGATGGGGCCAAATTTGGGAGGCGGCATGGATTTTGATTCTTTGTCCTGGAAGGTGGGGACAATTTGTTAATGTTCATAATTATTATAGGGCTATATTAAATATTAGCTTAATAATTAGAAGATTTAATGACCCTCCAATAACTAAAATAAGGCAAACCTTTTATTTGGCAGTAGCCTTGGAGTATCTAACGTAATGCTTGTATCTGTGTAGCCCGTCCGCTCTGGGAGCGGCGGTGGCTTATCAGCACCCCACTTGCGCTGTGAATTAAAACTTTCTAGAGATATGCACTTTAAAATCCTCTCGAGGTACATTATATATATATCCAAGACAACTATAAATAAAATAAAATATAAAGTAGGAAGAGTAGAAGAAAATGTAGTCCACTAGGATCCCATACTAACCTAGGCCTGCACTGGTGCATGCACCACCATTGTCTGTTATCACCGTTAACAAATGAATCACAGCAACGAAGGGCAGTGCGCTCCTCGGTGCAACTAGCAGACTGGCGAACTCCACATAGGTGACACAGGTGAGAATCTGACGTTCGATACTCCATGGCTACTCTTTTTGGTTATTGGAGGGTCGTTAAACCCTCTAATTTTGTAGTAGCCATTACATATCTAACGTAATGCTTGTGTATCAAGTTTGGAGGAGGACATCTCAGTCTAGTCCGTGCTACGCAAAATATATGTCAACCATGGCGAAAGAATAAGACACTGGTAGAATGGGTAGTTTATTAAAAGAGCATAAAACAGATGATGCATAATAAAAAAAAAATGAAAATTAGTCATTTGTGTCAATCTTAAGCATAGAGTTCATAATTAGCCTTATGATAATACTATACCAATAACACTCAACTGTAACTAGACATTTATGAAAATAGAATGTAACCATATATTTAATTAATGCGTTTACTGAGGGCAACGCAAGGCTTTGAAGGCCTTTCTGCAGCTAGGGAAAGGTATAGTGCGCACAGAAGGAACGTAAGGAGGCCTTAAGGATCCTATCTTCTGATCTCTCTACTATCTCAAAATGGGGCATAGAAAACCTTGTTACATCCAATGCTTACAAAACTCAATTTCTCCATCTGTCTAATCGTAGCCCCCTTCCCGAAAAATGTGACTTACTCTTCAACAACATACAAATGAACTCTTCATCTTCTCTTAATATTCTCGGTGTCTCTTTTTCTTCTGATCTCTCTTGGAAAGATCATATTACCACTCTCGCTAAAACAACTTCCCAGAAGCTGGGTGTGCTCAACCGCCTCCAGGGGTTCTTTACCCCTGCACAGCTCCTTGCTCTGTACAGGGGCACAGTGCGTCCATTTATCGAGTATTGTTCATTCGTGTGGGGAGGATCCTCTCACACAGCATTTCTAGACAAAGTAGAAAAGAAAGCCTTCCGTCTCATTAACTCACGTCCACTCACCAATTCTCTGCAGTCTCTCTCTCTTTGCCGCAATGTTGCATCTCTCTCACTATTCTACCACCATTACAATAACCAGTGTTCCTCCGAGCTCTCTCAGTGTATACCACCCCCTCTTCGTAGAGCACGTAGCATTCATCTTGCAAAACAATCCCACCCCTACTCTGTGCAACACCAACCCAAGAGTGAAATTATATTCTCAATCTTTCTTCTATTCAACAGCTGAGCTCTGGCACTCTCTCCCAGAATCAATCTTTCCTTCATCCTATGACTTAAATTGCTTCGAACTCCATGTGTCCAGGCATTTTGGCTCGAACGTCCCTTAATTATGGCCCTGTCACTCTTTCAACTCTGGGACAGGCACTTGTCACAGGCAGTTCTGCCTTTTGTCTCCCTTATTCACATAGAAAAGAAAAAAAAATGGGAGGACCATAACCCTGAGTCAGTGATGTCTTGGAAGGAATTATGAGAGCATGAGAGCAGATAGCCAGTTTTAATGATCTTGCAAATATTAATACTGACAGCCCAATCACCCAACATTTTCCATCTGAGGAGAGATTCTTATGACATGGCCATTACTGGGACTTGTAGAGTACACATAATTGTGTAATTGTGTTTTTACCGGATACAGCTTATGATAGGCTCATCTTATTTCTAAAGCTTCAATACAGAAAGGGTTAAAAATAAGAATCTCGTTCATTTAGCAGTGAAGTGACCATCTGAGGTAAGAGTTACAGATTTAATGGAGGTTGCGAACCGCAAGCAATTCTTGGCGCGCGACATGGCTGCTAACTCAGAGGCTTCCTCTCCTGTAGCTAAAGCTAGTAGAAAAATAGTTTTTCTTAGTTTTTCAAGTGACCATTTTTGGGTTAATTGATGAGGAAAAGGGTGTAGGCGGAAAGAACTCCTTTTGAGGAAGCGAGGTGCAAGTGAGTGTTTCAAAAGGCTCCCTAATAGCAGACGGTAGTTCCTAATGGTCTTGTACATGCTGTGGTGTGACTAAAATAGAAAGCTAAGGTAGTTAATAACCAATATGACTGAAGGAATCTATTGACCAGTGCCATTGATCCAGTCATAGTCTTCCATAAGTCTTCCATATGGCTGGTGTAAACCTCATATTAAACTTGTCTGTCAAGGTGCATCCATACATTGGCAGCCATTTCACCTCCAGAACATCCACGATGCGAATACCAATGAGGTCTTGAGATCCTCAAACTGACCCAAGTGGATGCTTAAGACGGGCAGGGGTACAGGTTCGGGGCATCATTGCATCAGCTGGGCGTACCAAGCTCTTCAAAATCAGCCTCGGGTGTTTACGCTTGACAGACTACAATTCTGACTCAACATTGTGCCACGGGTCTTTCCAAATTAGTAAAACAGGTTCTGACTCCTCTGCTATGTCAGGGGATCAGGATCCTATTTTACTTAGACGACTAGTTGATAGCCGCAGACTCTCCAACACAATGCATGCAAGCAAGTGTTACGCATAGAGGTTGGTTTGTTTATATTCTTCTTGGAGCCTAGGAAGGGTCTCTGACAGACATTATAAATAGTAACTAATGTGTCCGTCCAGGGGTGGTCTGGCCAGGCGTCGTGTATAGGTCAATCGTGTCGTCTGGATTGCGGGTAGGTTGTCTATGGACCAATGAGATCGCTCACATATTCCATTGCCCTGCGGGTGGTAGGGGGAAGTAAGGGTTATTGCGTACCTAAGTAGGTTGGAGAGGGCCCCCCAAGTCAGGCTGATGTACTCCTATTCCCACCTACGGTCACTGTGAATGCAGGTGAGAATACCAAAGGAAGAGATGATGTGATGCAGCAGGATTTTAGCAGTAGTGAGGACGTCGTGGTTCTTCACAGGGATGGCGACCAGGAAGCAGGAGAAGATGTCGACGAAGGTGATGACGAATCGGTATCCGTTGTATGAGGGGATAGGTCCCATCACATCCATCGACAGCATCTCAAACGGCTGATTTACATGGAGGTGTCTTTGGGCACCAGCGGCACCTTCGTATCATGTCGACGGCTGCATCTTCTGCAACTGGGGTGCAAAACCGTTGTATGAACGTTTGGAGCAGGTGTTTCTGCCCTTGATGGACTCCTGGACTGCCATGGAGGAGGGTGAGGATGTCCCACCCTCGTGTGGGTGGGAGGATGTTCCACCCTTCGTCTGTGAAGATTGGTCACCTAGGCAGACGAGGTGTCCTTGAAGCGAGCAGGCAACCATGTGGGCCACTTAAGTCCCTTGGTGTCATCAGTGAGTTGGTGTTTGGTTGAATGTAGGGAGTCCAGCTGGAATTCGTACAGTATTTCCTTCTGTGGGTTCACAGCTATAAGGCCTCGGGACAGACCGTCGGCATTGGTATGGAGCTTCCTGGTTGATGTTGTTGTTGCTGTTTCCCAGGCTGCCTGGCCGAACAGCCCCAAGGCCCCGAACAGGGCCAAGGCCATAACCGAGCGCCCCCACAGATCCCTCCCTGCCTACCACAATAAAGCCTGGGTGACCGATGCCACTCCATGGCGGGGAGCTGAGGACGGTGCAGAAACGCCCGGGAAACCAAACCCCCACCCAGGGATCTGTGCCCCTCAGCAATTATGAAGAGAAAGTTGAGGGGCAAAGGAAAAAATATGACGCTTTGGCTTCCAATCTGCCAATATCTAGGTTGGCAGATTGGGAGGTCAATCCACGGAAGAGATGCCATCACTTGAGATCTAGAAAATATATAAGTAAAAGGAACAGTCAGAGTAAGCTATGGGTATGGCAGAGATCGCTCAGTTCTCACTCTGATAGACCAGCCCTTCACCACATGACTAGAACCCAATCCTCTCAGCATCAGCTAGGAAAGGCCCTAGATAGCCACCTTTGGCGGGAGGATAGCTCCCCTATTCCAACCCCTTTCGGGGTTGGGCACCCGCCCCCTGGTTGACGTTGGATGGTGTAGTTGAACTCGTCCAGCAATTCGCGCCATCTAATCAACATCGATTTAGTGGGCTGTGAGTGCTGGAACCATTTGAATGCGTGGTGGTGTCATAATCTCCATCCATGCTCCTGCGACATATGGCCGGAACAATTTCAGCCCAAAGATTAGGCCCAAGCACTCAAGTCTGTGGATGGGTTAGCTCTTTTCTGGTTCGTTGACAGTTCAGCTGGCACATTTGATGAGATTCTCCTGGGACCTGTTTACCTGGGCCAATACTTTTTTTTTTTTTTGTGTGTGGATGAGAGAGACAAAAGGCACCTGGGAGTACCACCCTCTTCGGCTGATGTTTACAGCCTCCTCCTACCGTTTAAGTCTGGTGAGGCTGGCATCTTTGTAGATCCGCAAGAGCTTAGGAAAATCGGGGAAGGCCCACCACAGGTGGGTTGATCAAAATTCCCTTCAGCTTGTCCATGGCTTCATGTTCAGCAGAGTCGCAACTGAACGTCGATTCCTTCCTGGTGAGGGCATTGAGTGGGGTGGCGATGGTGGAGAAGCCCTTCACGAACTGCCATGTCCAAGAAAGACCTCACCTCTTTCACGGTAGTAGGGGGTGCTCTGCCGATGATGACAGCTGTCTTCTGCGGGTTTGGTGCGATTCCTGCAGCATTTACTATGTATGTCAGGTACTGCACCTCATACCGGGCCAGGAACATTTCGTAATATGCTGGTTAACCTAACAAGTGCGCATGGGGGTAATTAGACACCTCTCCCTGTGCGCATGTATTTGAGGTGTTTCCGTCACTAAAATAATCATTGTACCATTAATAGCATTAATACTTATCCATATGCACCTATTATGGGTTGATTATAAAGGTATTAACCTGAAACAACAATAAAACAAGTGAAAACAGCGTTTGGATGGTCAAAATCGGAGATATAGCCCGCGAGTTGTATAATGTATGGGTGAGGCAAGCTGCTTTCCCGCCAATTTCCCCCAAGGCCACTGAGACACAGTCGATCGATACTCTCTCTCTCTCTTACATTCGCTTGCTATCAGTGATGACCACACCCTGCAACCGGATTTCTAATGTTAGCACGAAAATATACCTCAGAATAAGGGAATAACAGGGAAAATAGGTGATAACTGAAGGAGAGGAGGAAAGTGGGGAAGGAGGGGAGGTAGAGGACTGAGATTTTGCATGGCCCAGGGGCCAAAAAAAAAAAAAAATACAAAAATAAAAATATATATATTTTTTTTTCGATGTCAAAAGTTGATTTTTTTTTTTCTCTGACTCTTAAGAGTCTCCCCGCAGTCTGCCGGGGGAACTCTTAAGAGTCTCCCTGCAGTTCCCGGGTTAAGACTAAAAAAGTCGCAAACATTAAATAGTTCTCTTGCATTTGCTTCTCTGGCGTTTATCGACACTACTTGGTCTTCTAGTTGCCTCCACTTGATGTTTGGAAGGTTAAAATCTCCTAACCACATAATATTTGGTGTCGGGTTTCCCAGGGCTTCCACTTCTGATTTTATCATGTTGAGCTGGGTTTTGAATTCTTCTAAGGAAGAGTCAGAGGTCTGTATGTAACAATAACTGCTAGGTTTAGGGATTCTATTTTAACTCCAAGTATTTCTACTACAGTAAACTTCCGTCAATCCGAAGGGCAGCGGACCGGCCCTCGTTCGGATTAGTGGATTTTTCGGATTATCGGACTTTACCCCTATGAACCTGTGTATTAATGGCCTGACGAAAACATTGAGGCATTAGGCCACCCAAATGACACACACACATATCATATGTTCATGAAATCACTTCAAAAGTTTACCATTGTCATTGTAGCCTATTACCTACTTCAAAACATTCAGATTAATGGTCAAAGGAATCTGCTGATATAAACGTAAACACCATATGTCCGCATCGTCTACTATAGTCCTACAGACCCAAACAGGCGGTTATGGGCGTGGTCACATACCCTTACACTGGTGCCACCTGTCCACTTGACCCTTTCCGTACGACAACCTTTCCAAATTACTCTCGCTACCTCCCCCCGTTCAAGGTCAATGTAGGGAGATCGGCTCTCTCTCTATATACTGTATGTGTAAGACTGTGTAGCCCACATGAATGCATAGATTATTATTGCTATAATAAATTATATTACTATTTATCTCTCTCTCTTACTCACCCTGCACACCCCCCCCCCCCCCCCCCCACACACACACACCACACCACTCTACCCCCCCCCCACCCCCCATACACCACACCACACTTGCATCCACTTTATTCTCCCCCCCCCCCAGTTTTTTGGCGCTCTCGCTCTCTCTCTCTCTCTCATATATATATATATATATATATATATATATATATATATATATATATATATATATATATATATATATATATATATATATTGAGAAAATATCACAAAGTTTCGGCGCATTTTTTTTTAAGAGGTTTCCCCTCTGTACCATCTGTACCATCTGTTTTGTCTGACTATGCAAGTGGTGGGGCGATTTGGAGCGGCTTCCATTGTGGATGGTGTCAAAGTCAGGAATGAAATGAAGTGAGAGTATAAATTTCGCGCGCCTGGCAGCTCGCCATCACGTGAAATTTGTGATGAGTTTTTTTGGCCGACGTCTGACAACGTCGCGGTAGCCATGTTGGCAAGCTGTATACAATGTCCATTGAATTTACTAATAACCGAATTAATTATAAAAACAATAAAGCTTTTTTGTACCTGTAGAAATAGCCTGAACATTTCAAACCGACTTAAGGTACTTAATACCGAAAATAATATATATATTCGTTGTTAGGGATTATACATGTGGCACCAATGTAAAGAGAGTAACCGCGGGTAGGACCGCCTGTTAAGATCTGTTTGACTATAGCGAGTTTGTCTTGCTCTTGAAGATCAGATCAGATGTGGTTCGGGAAGTAATGCCTTAACAACGGCACTTCCCTGAGAGGTTCTTGTAATTTTCCTTTTGTGATTTTCCTTTTGTGACGTGCTCTGTTATATTATATTGTATTGAAAGCACCCTTGGGACGCTCCGATCACTGAACTATAAATAGTAGCGTATCGGAACGTCCAAAGGTGCGTTTTCAAGCTCAAGACTGAATGCGCTTGCAGAAAATGCGGTGCAAGCCAGTAGCGCATCGGAGCGTCCCAAGGATGCGTTCAAGAGCAAAACAAACTCTCTAGCAGACGATGTGGTGTTTACGTTTATATCAGTAGCTTCCTTTGACCATTAATCTGAATGTTTTGAAGTAGGTAATAGGCTACAATGACAATGGTAAACTTTTAAAGTGAATTCATGAACATATGATATATGTGTGCTCCATTATGTGTCATTTGAGTGGACTAATGCCTCAAAAAGGGGACTTTGGGACTTCTTGAAATTCGGACCATCGGGTGAATTCGGATTTGGCCTCAAATTGAAAAATTCGGACTATTGGGAGATTCGAATCATCGGTCGTCGGATTTTTTTTTTTTTTTTTTGTTTTTTTTTTTCTATATTCCAACTTACTTCCTCTCGGGCATAGGCTGAGAGCCTTAACATTCACCGCTTTACAAAGAACAGTGAAGCCCGTGAGGTCTTGTTCCAGTCTAGGGAGTGAGACATGTGAAGCACGTAGAGTACAACGAGCACCTGCCATCTTGCCTTCACATGAGGCACGGTGCTCACTCATGGCCCGAAACGACCCCATCTCTGAAGCCATCTCGTTCCCGTGCTTCACTGTCTCACCCCCTACACTCGGACTCTCACACTTACACACACACACATTACACATTAAAGGACTTTTACTGTACTTCGTTACTGTTATTTAGAAATTCAGTAGATATCAGCGAGTCATGAATGTACAAGGCTACACCTCCACGAGTTCTATGCGTTCTGTCCGCCCTATGTAGGTTATAACAGGAATCCATACATCACTATCTGCCTGATCCTTAATGTGGGGTTCTGTGAGAGCCGCAAATATAGCGTTTCCTTCTAGCAGGCCCCTAATAAATGGTACTTTGTTTGTGGTTCTATTTTTAAGACCTTGGATGTTTGCAAACAAGACGGGGGAGGGACTACTATGTGTACCTAGTAGTCCTCGGGGGATATTTGGTGTTGATCGTAGAGCACATCCTTGTGCCACGCTCGGGAGGACAGGAGGTACTCTAGCTGGGCTATTTGTTCTTCCAATTCTCGCACTTTGTTCATGTTGTTCTGCCATTTCCCATAGTGTCTTTTTCCTCTGTCTCGTCCTCGCAAAACTGGAGAGTTTTTTTTGGTTAGCATTTGTGTTGTTTCTGGTTATCCTCCAAGTCCCCCTAATATGGAAATCTGAGCATTTGTTATCATAGCATTTTTTACTCTCTAGTGATGATTGGCAGAGGGGTGGGTGGTGGTATTGCAGTTTTCACCAAATCTGCATTTGCCATCTCTGATCATAGTGTTGAAAATTTTGGGGTGCTCAAATCTGCAATTTACTCCATTAAGTTCACCTTTTGGTCCAAAGTGGCACATTCTTTTCAGGTGATATCTGCATACAGGTGAAGCTGTATTGGTTGTGGCTGGTGCACCCTGTACTGCTGTGGTTGCGGTAGATGGCAGTTCGTTTTGATTTTGAGGGCTATCCCCTTCATTCCTCTTACGATGTTGTTGCTCGGGGGAGTTGGGTACAAAATAAAGTCCTGTCTGGGTGGTGGTTTGGGATGACATAAGGGTCTCGGTTGGGCAGATAGAGGGTGGATAGGGCGGAGGTGGCTGAGAGGTAACTTGTGGGGGAGTGGTTGGTTGTGAAGGGCAATGTGGGGGCAATTGAGGTTGAGAGTCACGTGGGGTGGTGAGAGGTTGAGAGTTACGTGGGGGTGTAGGGGGCTGAGAGTTATGGGTATTTGTGCGTGAGGGAGAGGGTGCGCACATAGGTGACAATGTATCACTGTAGTGGGACAGCCAGTAACTAAGATCTTCTATGAATCGCGAGTGTGATGTTAAATTTGTTGGGGACTGTGTTTGGTTGTCAGAATGGGGTGAAATATTATCATTTAGCAAGGCCATTTGTACTTTCTGGCCAATTTTCTCCATTACATCAGTAAATTCTTCTTGTAGCATAACTGGGGCGTCTTTCAACATTTTCTTTAGTTTAAGCTCATTTAATTCATTGAAGCAATTTACACATGTTAGTCCTTTTTTTCCTTTGTTGTGCTTGCCCATGCATTGCAGATGAAATAGCAATTTACATTCATTCTTCACATTTGGCATTTTGGTCCTCGGACTTTACCTTGCATTTAGTACATGTATTGGTATCCATCTTTGATCATAGTTTAGCTTATTTTCCTTATTTTCTCTTTTTCTTTACTGATTTATATATCGAGGTGGCGAGTGTGGAGTACTGTGATGCAAGAAGCTGTGTGTGGAGGAACCTGAGGGAGCCGGGGTGGTGGCGGTGTGGTGTGTTGGGTGTCAAGGTCACCAGGGGAGGAAATGCCTGTGACACTGAAGCCCCTCCCAGGATCTTGTGCCCCTCAACAGTAATGAGAAAGTTGAGGGGCAAGGGAAAAATTATGAGATCTGTCTCTGAGAGGGCAGCGGGGTAGGGGATCACAAGCCAATGGGCTTGCACCCCCAGGCCAATGTCCCCACCGTCAGCAGCCCCCCATGCAGTGCCACCCAATCGGGCGATCTCGCCAGCACCTAGAAGGAAATGTAGTACAGTAAAAGAGACAGACAGAAGTGGCTGCCAAACCTCACTCTGAACAGGACCAGCCCTCACCCATCTACTCCCAAGTTAAGACCACCGCTTGCCACCAATGAAGTGCTGATATTATAAGGGCACTTAATCAGGGGTGTTTCATTGAAGAGTAAGAACACAAGGAAAGCACACAAGATAGGGTATATTTACACAGACAAGAACACATATAAAATACATAGAATTACAAAGGGAGAAAGCATATACAATACTATTTCATCCGGGTTTGTGCCTCGGTATATGTTTGTGGGGTTGGTAGTGAGTTTTCCAAGCTTGGTGGCTTCGAATGTCGGCTCCAGTTTGTGGTAGCTCCTTCGTCTGGTACGGGCTGGAAGTCGGGGGTCTGAGTCTGGTGGTTCAAACATCAGTTACAAGTGCTGGGCACAGGCAATTCCGTCGTCGGGTTGTTGCCGGTAGCTACTTCTTCAGGTACTGGCTTCGTCGAGTTGCTACCGGCAGCTACTTCTTCAGGTACCGGCTGGGGATCCTTGTCGGCGAGTCCCTGGCCCAGGTAGCATGAGTTCGGGGTACCTAGTCCTGCCAATCCTGGCTTAACTATTCATAGTAGTTGTCTGTCTCATTCCTAATTCCCTCGCAGATAAACTGCTTGAGTTACTTCACCCCAGGACACTCAAACACAGAGATAAGTCGTCCAGTGAGGTTTTCGGCAGGCAAGAGGGCGTTGTCAAACTTTCTTTCTTAGAATAAGGGTTGTCAGCACTTCTGACATAACATTTCTCTTTTGCTATGTCTCCTATGTCACCACCAAGCTGGTCTCACTTACTGGACTCCTTCTGTCCTTCGGGGAGAGCTGCTGAGCCTTTAGGAGGGGGAAGCTGGGTTGCTGCTGCTTCTGTTGGAGTGTCTGAAGAAGGGGGATGATGGGCTCCTGGTGAGTCCCAAGTCTGAGCTGCAGGTGAGTCTCATGGGTTCTGTACTCCTGCTCCAGGGGAGGTTATTGGACACTGGAGTTAGAGCCCAAACTGGGCCTTTGCATTTGTGGCCCGCAACTCAGGTCTAGTTGTACTTGACTTCGAAGGTCTGGTGGGCTAGTAGAAGTTCGGTAATTATGCCTTTCTTCTTTTTGTCCTCGGCTACAGTGATGACAAACCCAGATGCCGTTCTTCTTAACGTGTAAAAAGCATCGGTAGCTGTTCTTGTTCAACCCCTTGCATCTGGTGACAAGTGCCTCTTTCCAGAAGTACGGGACGAGGTGCTCATATTTTGCGGATATTGCAATGCAATTATCGGATGGCAAATTTGTCTGCGAATAATGTGTGGTATTCCTTGTTAAATCTGGCATGATTTCTTTGAGGGTCAGGATATTCTTCGGACGTGGCGGCGTTGTCTTGGCAGGCGTCTTGGGGCTCAGAGGTAGCTTCTAGTTCTTGGTGCTCTGGAATCTGGACTAGGCGAGGTGCTGGGGGCAGGGTCTTCGTCTGGTGTTGTTGGCTGTTCTGTTTCCTCCTTGCTTGTGGGCGTTTCCTCTTCTCCGTTGTTGTTGGACGGAGGGCTGGGGGGTCTAACGGGTGGTGCGGGAGAGGTCTCTTGTTGGCTGTTTCTGTTAAGGGGAGACAGACCGTTTTTCTGGACCCCCTTCTCCCTAATGTTTAGCCCCACTAGTTTTGAGATTTTAAGACGTTGGTTCCATTAGTTTGGGGATTTTATGACCTTTAACCCCATTTCTTTGTCAATATTAGGACCCTTTGTGCCATTTAGGTGTCAATTTTTTTTTGGCGAGCGATAGCGAGCCTGTGATTTTAGGAGGAATTGGCCTTTGGCCGGGACATTTTTCTACCGAAAAATGTACAAATCTATCTTGAAGGGGGTGATTTCTAAGCTTGATGGAGGTCTAGGGAGGAAACTAAAAAAATATATGAATAAATGAATTAATAGACCCAACAAACAGCCATTGTCCTCGTAAGTGGCCTGAGCAGGTTTAGGCATTTTTTCGGCGCTAGTCTGGCCCTTAGAGCTTGTGTTGGTATTAGCCCTGTGGCCCATGACTGCCTTTTGTTCTGCAATTATGGAATTATGATTGCGGGTAGGTTGTTGACGAGGAAGAGGCGTGGCTGGAACTCCCTGAGGAGCTTCTGGTCCCCCCCAGCGAGAGTGATAGCCGTTGTGACCAGCACTTTGTCACTTGATGTTTGGCTATACTCTGCTGGGTGGTAGTCTACATTCTTTTTCTTAAAAACCTCTGCTCTTTGGCCAAGCATGCCTGGAGCCCTTCAGGGTTGCCCTTCAGGATCAGACACATTGTTACCCCTTTTGATGTTAAAGATTACCCTCTCTTTGATGTCGAGAGAAGGTGCTCCATGATGGGGGTTTGGGCTATAGATATTTCTTCTATGAATAAAGTAATCCTGTAGAGTGTTGTCACAGGTGATGAATCCATAGCCTTTTTTAACATTGTACCATTTAACAAACCCAGCAAGGGTGGTGGAGTTTGCTGAGTTCATGGTGAGAGAGAGCAGATGTTGCCTGCTCAGTTGTTGTGGGGTCCTCTTGCTCCAAAATGCGGGGTTCATAAGGCCCAGCCTAGGATCATGGAGTCTCATCCGTAGTTTCAGCTGCCCTCTGATTGATTTCTGATGGAGATATTGGAACAATCAGGACAGTGGCTCGGCCTCCTGATTGGATCTGTGATCCTAAAGGATTAACAAGCTTGTGGAAATTGCCCGGCGCGACCGAAGCCGCTCCAAGGACCCGTGCCCCCAGGGAGGAGGCAGGGGATAGGTGTGATGGTTTGGCTCCCGGAAACTGCTCCCTGCGGCCGGCAGCCGGCTGTCCTCCACTGGTCTTCGATCTTGTCTCCGGCCGTGGAGGGTCAGCAGCTACCCACGGTTGGCAGCTCCGGGAGGTAGTCCCACGGTGTAGACGCCGCCACATCAGGACTTATCACACACAAATACTGTCCTCTCTCCCTCCCTGCCAACCCCAAACCAACTTCCAGAAGCACATCCATACTCCTATCTCTCGCCAATCTATCCACTCACTCATAGACAACACGCAGCTGCAAGCACGACCTCCCGAAATCCATCCTTCCGAATCCTCCCTTCCTCGGAGGACAGAGTCCACCTGGCCAGGCTGAGATGCGGACACCATCCAGCTCTTCTGAGCTATCAGAAGAGACTGGATGACTCCGTCGTCGACACCTGCCCAGGATGTAACACAGCACCCCATACCATCAAACACTTCATTTCACACAACCACTTACGCCAACAACACAATCTAATCTCGATGAGAGCTCTGTGGGAAAGCCCGATCGCGGCCATGGCCTTCCTCAGGGACTCGGGGATGTTCGGCCAGGCAGCTTAGGGAACAACAACAACAAGCTTGTGGGGTGTAGTTGGGGAAGGTGTTGGGTCACCGGGCGAGCTAGTTAAAGTCCTGGATAGAGATGGGAGCGTCCTAGCAGTACCTCGGCTGCTCCGTGAGCTGGATGGATCACCAAAGTCACGGTGTGTAGTTGTCCTAGGTAGAGTTGGGGAAGGTGTCGGGTCGCCGGGAAACTAATCAAAGTTCTGGGTAGAGTTGGGAGCGTCCTATGCAGGGGAGTTGGGCCGCTAGGTGGGACAATCAGGGCAGGTATCTCACGGGGCCTTGCGAACATCTCTCTTGCTGTCGAGTGAGGTGGAATATGAAATATCGAAATCAGCCTCTGCGCTTTCTGAAGCTTCTTGGAGTACCGACCATCAGGATCATTATACATATCACAATTAACTGGACTGGTCTATTTGCTAGGGTTACACTTAAACCTGTGTACCTTACCATGATGGCTAAATTAGGATTATGCTTGCTGCATGTAGAGAGAGATGTAGAACGTTATATTAATTTGAAGTGAAGTTATTAGTGAGTGCAAGAGTGTACAGTCAATAGCCAAAATTTAATTCTATTTTTTATCTGAATGAAGTAAAAACCAAGTCTATGGAAAGCTTAAATTTATGAACGACTGCATCAAAATAATGGGGGTAGGAAGTAGGGAAAGGGAGCTCCCGTTGTTCAGGCATTCTAGCTTTCAATAACAATGACTTGACTCAGAGTGATGTATGAAGGAACTTTGTCTTTTGAGTGTACAGTCCTTCAAGTGTGTGAGACTTTATTTTTGTGCCCTCTTACCACATCAGGGAGTGAGTCTGTGGACCCCCAAGCACGTGACAACTTGGCCTCCACATCCCGGGAGAGCAGACTGTTGAAGGCCTCAGTTGTCTTCCTCACCTTCACGTTCAACGACCCGATGCGTAGGAATCCTGCCGCCTCTTTCACTGTCAAAAGAAGGATAAGGATTAGACATTATAAGCATTGAATATAAACACCATATGAGGAGGAGCGCTTTATTGACAACGTTTCGCAGATAGCTTCTTCAGGTCACTAACAGACGCTAGGTCCTTGAACGCCTTAAGTATCCATCATGACAGGTGGGGGGAGTCATTAAAGTGCTCCTCCTCATATGGTGTTTATGTTCATTCTGTCAACTTTTCTGACAGGTGGAGGAGTCAATAAAGTGCTCCTCCTCATATGGTGTTTATATTCATTCTGTCAACTTTTCTGACAGGTGGAGGAGTCAATAAAGTGCTCCTCCTCATATGGTGTTTATATTCATTCTGTCAACTTTTCTGACAAGTGGGGGAGTCAATAAAGTGCTCCTCCTCATATGGTGTTTATATTCATTCTGTCAACTTTTCTGACAAGTGGGAGTCAATAAAGTGCTCCTCCTCATATGGTGTTTATATTCATTCTGTCAACTTTTCTAAGTTATTTCAACATTATAAGCATTACTGCAGATGGATTTTGCAAAAGTTTCAGTCAAAGAAAACCTTTTGGGTAAGCCAGTTAGATTTACAAATACAGTGTTATAAACCCTCATAATACATGCTCTTGTGGGTGAGTATTCTTTGAACTGCTGATCAAGTTGATATTGCTATAGAATTTCTTGATATGACAATAATAAACGAAGGACGAAACTAACTTATAATAACTCATAATTAAGAATAAAGATGGTTTGAGAATAAAGACTATCTTATTCTTGATAATGATACTTTAATTAAGGGGAGACAGGCCGTTTTTCTGGTCCCCCTTCTTCCTCGTATTTAGCCCCATTTGTTTTATTTTTTGTTGACGTTTGGCCCATTAGTTTGGCGATTTTAATACCATTCACCCCATTTCATTGTAAATTTTAAGGCCTTTCGTGCCATTTAGGTGTTGATTTTTTCCTGGCGAGTAGCGAGCCTGAAATTTTAAGAGGAAGCGGCCTTCGGCCGTAACATTTTTCTACTGAAAAATGTACACATTTATTTTGAAGGGGGGTCTAGGGGGTGTTTCTAAGCTTGATGGAGGTCTAGCAAGGAAACTAAGAAATATTGGAATACATTAATTAATAGACCAAAAAACAAAACAAAACAAAGACAGTCTCCCCTTAAAACACTATTACACATGCAATTAATTATAGTGATCAAGTCAACGGTAATGGTAAAATATATAAATATATAGGTGATGCATTGTTAAAGATACATTATTGATGCCTAATACAATTGACATCAAAGTAAGGGGGGGATATGCAATGAACAAATATATATTTAAATTATTATATGAAATGCAGACATTAAAATTCAACTTGTGCATTCAATATGAAGTACAGTACTATAACAAAAACCTTGACCCTGTACAAAATGTATTGTATACTTAAGGAGGGTCACCGGCATTTTTTAATATTTCTCTCCTTTTCTCTATTTCCCTGGCTTGTATCCATTCGGCCCCATTCAGCAAACTGTTTAAAGACGTTTATCCCCATCCATGTGTCGATTTCTTCCTGGCGAGCGATAGCGAGCCAGCATTGTATGGAGAAATCCGGCTTCGCCGGAGAAATTATTCTATCGAAAAATGTACAAATTTAGCTTGCTGTCAAAACAAAAATGTATATATGCTGGCTCACTACCGCTCGTCAGGAAAATATTGACACCTGGATGGGGGTAAAATCTTAAAACAGTAGGCTGAATGGGGCCGAATGGATACAAGCCCAGGAGAGGGGGAGAGAAAGAGAAAAAAGCGAGGTGGGCTCCCTTAAAAAAAAAAAAAAAAAATCCATGCTAGGAAGAAACAAAATATCAAGCTACAACACTCTTTGACGTGAGGAACACAATCAGTGGTCGCATATGAATACATCAAAATACACATAATTAGAACACTCACTACTCTTATCCCACCACCAATCACACCAATGTAATAAATTCACAACAAAATCTGTGCAAATTCATAAGAAGGATAGTATCAATATATTAACCCTTTGAGTACCAGCGACGTGTTTTATCTTTTATTCTAGCTATATTTAGACAATAATATGCAGCTTAGGAAGGATCTGCGGTAGTTAAAAGGGTTGGTTGAGATAATTTGAAGCCTTATTATTGCTAGTGGTCCTTCCTAAGCTGAATAAAATCGTCTAATAGTTGCCCCAATGTAAAGAAAAGGACATCACTGGGACTGTATGGGTTAAGCACAAAACCAAAAACAAACCTAAAATCCTGAAAACAAACTACAGAGGCACACATAAAACTACTGAAAATATAACACATCTGTTGGGGGTGTAATGGTTTAGATGCTTATGTTCTGGGTGTGGTGTCCCGAGTTCGAACCCCGGGAGGACCATATATGCTTTCATTAGTTTATTCAAGTACATTGGGGGTGTAATGGTTTAGAATTTAGATGCTTATGTTCTGGGTGTGGTGTCCCGAGTTCGAACCCCGGGAGGACCATATATGCTTTCATTAGTTTATTCAAGTACATTGGGGGTGTAATGGTTTAGAATTTAGATGCTTATGTTCTGGGTGTGGTGTCCCGAGTTCGAACCCCGGGAGGACCATATGCTTTCATTAGTTTATTCAAGTACATTGGTGGTGTAATGGTTTAGAATTTAGATGCTTATGTTCTGGGTGTGGTGTCCCGAGTTCGAACCCCGGGAGGACCATATGCTTTCATTAGTTTATTCAAGTACATTGGTGGTGTAATGGTTTAGATGCTTATGTTCTGGGTGTGGTGTCCCGAGTTCGAACCCCGGGAGGACCATATGCTTTCATTAGTTTATTCAAGTACATTGGTGGTGTAATGGTTTAGATGCTTATGTTCTGGGTGTGGTGTCCCGAGTTCGAACCCCGGGAGGACCATATGCTTTCATTAGTTTATTCAAGTACATTGGTGGTGTAATGGTTTAGATGCTTATGTTCTGGGTGTGGTGTCCCGAGTTCGAACCCCGGGAGGACCATATGCTTTCATTAGTTTATTCAAGTACATTGGTGGTGTAATGGTTTAGATGCTTATGTTCTGGGTGTGGTGTCCCGAGTTGGAATCCCGGGAGGACCATATGCTTTCATTAGTTTATTCAAGTGCATTGGGGTTTGTAATTGATGATTAATGTTAAGAACGGGGTGTTACTTAATATATGGAAACACTCATATAAAGACATACAGCAACACTTCACAACATATAAAGCCGCTGTCACACGAGCACTTTTTCGGTCAATTTTCCATGAGCAAGTTCTTTCTCGTTATATTTCGGGACTTTTTTTGCATTGGTATTGGTAACTAGACTGAAGTTAGAGTATGTTAGGCGGCTGAATTCTGATAAAGTGTAATTTTTTAAGCTGCCAGACCATAATTGCCCGTAAGAATTGCTCGAAAAACGGCTCGTGTGACTCCGGCTTAACTCTTTCAAAACAGATGTCGATTTGTGCGTGTGGTGTTCTACCTACCTCCAGACGATTTTATTCAGCCCAAGAAGGACCCTTGACATTAAAAGGCTTAAGGGGAGGCAGTTGGTTTTTCGAGTCCTCCTCCCTCATGTTTAGCCCTATTAGTTATGAGATTTCAAAACATTCGCCCGATTAGTTTGGCGATTTTCAGACCTTTTGCCCAATTTTTTCCAATATTAAGACATTTCGTGCCATTTAGGTGTTACATTTTTTCCTGGCGAGCGATAGCGAGCCTGTATTTTAAGAGAAATCGGCCTTCGGCCGGGACATTTTTCTACCGAAAAATGTACACATTTATATTGAATGGGAGGGGGGGTCTTTGTGGGTGTTTGTATAAGCTTGATAGAGGTTTAGAGAGCAAATTAAACCCCCTCCTTAAACCATTGAGCCGAACCAGTAATTCATGCTGCACAATACCGTCTGAGACCCCTTAAATCTATCATATTAATTCCAAGTTAAAATGTATTAATAAAGTCGTCTTTAGGAGGTAGCAAATAAAATAGCATCATCTAGTTGAAAGGGTTAAGGGGGAGGTAGTCGCTTTTTCTGGACTTCCTTCTCCCTCATGCTTAGCATACTAGTTTCGACATTTTAAGATGCTCGTTCCCTAAGTTTGGCGATTTGGAGACCTTTCACCTCATTTTTTCGTCAATATTAAGATCTTTCGTGCCATTTAGGTGTCAATTTTTTCCTGGCGAGCGATAGCAAGCCTGTAATTTTAGAAGGAACCGCTGGGACATATTTCTATCAAAAAATGTACAAATTTATCTTGAAAAGGTGTCTAGAGGGTGTTTTTTTTAAATCTAGATATACTGGAGGTCTAGCGAGTAAGGTCAAATAGAAATAAATAAATAATTATATAGACCAAAAAACAAGCACTACCCCCTTAAGGAATTGCCACTTGAGGGATTTTTTCTTTACCCCTTTCTCCCTCATGCTTAGCCCCATTGTTTTTTAGATTTTAAGACGTTCGCCCCATTAGTTTGGCGATTTTAAGAACTTTCACCCCCTTTATGTCACTTTTAAGACCTTTTGTGCCATTTAGGTGTCGATTTTTTCCTGGCAAGCGATAGCGAGCCTGTAATTTGAGAGGAACCGGCCTTCGGCCGGGAAATTTTTCTACCGAAAAATGTACAAATTTATCTTGAAAGGGGGTCAAGGGGGTGTAATTTCAAGCTTGATGGAAGTCTAGGAAACACACTAAATACCTCCCCTTAAGGAAAATGGTCTCTCAGCTAACTCGCCACAATTCAAAATCTGTCCAGCTCATATTTTATAACATGAGACTTTCCAAATCTCTGAATAAGATATGAATAGATATATTTTATACAAATATGGCGAGGCTAGTGAGACTTTGCTGAATTACATGAACATAAAATAAACATGGATGGACTTCAAGAGAAAAATACTGAACAAATAAATGCAGAGTTCAATAAATAAAATATATTCACACGCAATGTAATAAATCAATACAAAACCATATACTCAAAATATAAACAAACCCCCCCCCCCAAAAAAAAAAAAAAAAAAAACAAAAGGCAGAGTAACACTGAACTAAAGGGCACTCAAGCAACACCAGTTTAAGAGCGGTCACCGTTTTTTTTTTTTTTTTATCTTTCTCTCCTTTTCTCTCTTTCCCTGGCTGTTATCCATTCGGCCCCATTCAGCCAACTGTTTTAAGACGTTTATCCTCATCCAGGTGTCTATTTCGTCCTGGCGAGCGATTGCGAGCCAGCATTGTATGGAGAAATCCGGCTTCGCCGGAAACATTTTTCTATTGAAAAATTTAAAAATTTAGCTTGTTGTCAAAACAAAAATATATATATGCTGGCTCGCTACCGCTCGCCAGGAAAATATTGACACTTGGATGGGGGTAAATGTCTTAAAACAGTAGGCTGAATGGGGCCGAATGGATACAAGCCAAAGAGAGAGAGAGAAAGAGAAAGAGAAAAAAAGCGAGGTTGGCTCCCTTAAGAGCGGTGATATTCCTAGTCCTCGGTGGCTACCTGTTTGAAGACTGCAGCCATTGCCTCGCCAAAACTGTGCCTCCGACCACGACCTGACTTGCGCTGTTTGTGGCGACGGTGGCGGTGTCGGTGTTGCTCTGATGATGTCAGCCGAGAGAGGCGGTGGAAATGGGAGGATACATGCCATCAATGTTAAATGGAAAGGTTAACTTTGTCTTGGAGAGGTTAACTTCGTCTTGGAGAGGTTAAATTTGTCTTGGAGAGGTTAAATATGTCTTGGAGAGGTTAACTTCGTTTTGGAAAGGTTAAATTTGTCTTGGAGAGGTTAAATTTGTCTTGGAGAGGTTAACTTCGTTTTGGAAAGGTTAAATTTGTCTTGGAGAGGTTAAATTTGTCTTGGAGAGGTTAAATTTGTCTTGGAGAGGTTAACTTCGTTTTGGAAAGGTTAGCTTCGTCTTGGAGAGGTTAACTTTGTCTTGGAGAGAGATGGAAAGCAATAGCATGCATGTCATGAAAGGTAGTGGTTAGCGTCTTGGATAATGACCGTCTCTATTTATTATCTCTAGATTAACCCTTTGAGTACCAGCGACGTGTGTTATATCTTATTCTAGCTATATTTAGGCGATATTTTGCAGCTTAGGAAGGATCTGTGGTAGTCAAAAGGGTTGGTTGATATCTTTTGAAGTCTTATTATTGCTAGAGTTCCTTCCTAAGCTGAATACAATCGTCTTACTGTTGCCAGACTATGATAAAAAGGACGTCCCTGGTACTGTACGGGTTAAGAAGGTCCACATCGGTAAAGGTGAGTAAGGAGATAGCGAGGTGAGTAAATGGATAGTAAGTAAAGGTGAGTAAGGAGATAGCGAGGTGAGTAAGGAGATAGTAAGTAAAGGTGAGTAAGGAGATAGCGAGGTGAGTAAGTAGATAGTAAGTAAAGGTGAGTAAGGAGATAGTAAGTAAAGGTGAGTAAGGAGATAGCGAGGTGAGTAAGTAGATAGTAAGTAAAGGTGAGTAAGGAGATAGCGAGGTGAGTAAGTAGATAGTAAGTAAAGGTGAGTAAGGAGATAGTAAGTAAAGGTGAGTAAGGAGATAGCGAGGTGAGTAAGTAGATAGTAAGTAAAGGTGAGTAAGGAGATAGCGAGGTGAGTAAGTGGATAGTAAGTAAAGGTGAGTAAGGAGATAGCGAGGTGAGTAAGGAGATAGTAAGTAAAGGTGAGTAAGGAGATAGTGAGGTGAGTAAGTATATAGTAAGTAAAGGTGAGTAAGTATATAGTAAGAAAAGGTGAGTAAGTAGATAGTAAGTAAAGGTGAGTAAGTAGATAGTAAGTAAAGGTGAGTAAGGAGATAGCGAGGTGAGTAAGTAGATAGTAAGTAAAGGTGAGTAAGTAGATAGTAAGTAAAGGTGAGTAAGGAGATAGCGAGGTGAGTAAGTAGATAGTAAGTAAAGGTGAGTAAGTAGATAGTAAGTAAAGGTGAGTAAGGAGATAGCGAGGTGAGTAAGTAGATAGTAAGTAAAGGTGAGTAAGGAGATAGCGAGGTGAGTAAGTAGATAGTAAGTAAAGGTGAGTAAGGAGATAGCGAGGTGAGTAAGTAGATAGTAAGTAAAGGTGAGTAAGGAGATAGCGAGGTGAGTAAGTAGATAGTAAGTAAAGGTGAGTAAGTAGATAGTAAGTAAAGGTGAGTAAGGAGATAGCGAGGTGAGTAAGTAGATAGTAAGTAAAGGTGAGTAAGGAGATAGCGAGGTGAGTAAGTATATAGTTAGTAAAGGTGAGTAAGGAGATAGCGAGTAGAGTAAGTAGATAGTAAGTAAAGGTGAGTAAGTATATAGTAAGTAAAAGTGAGTAAGGAGATAGCGAGGTGAGTAAATAGAAAGTAAGTAAAGATGTGTTAGGGTGAGCCAAGGTGAGTAAGTAGATAGTAAGTAAATATATGTTAGAGTGAACCAAGGTGAGTAGATAGTATATATAAATGTGTTAGGGTGAGTAAGTAGATAGTAAGTAAATATATGTTAGGGTGAGCCAAGGTGAGTAAGTAGATAGTAAATAAAAATGTGTTAGGGTAAGTAGATAGTAAGTAAAGATGTGTTAGGGTGAGCCAAGGTGAGTAAGTAGATAGTAAGTAAAGATGTGTTAGGGTGAACCAAGGTGAGTAAGTAGATAGTAAGTAAAAATGTGTTAGGGTGAGCCAAGGTGAGTAAGTATATAGTAAATAAAAATGTGTTAGGGTGAGTAAGTAGAGTAAGTAGATAGTAAGTAAAGATGTGTTAGGGTGAGCCAAGGTGAGTAAGTAGATAATAAGTAGATAGTAAGTAAAAATATGTTAGGGTGAACCAAGGTGAGTAAGTAGATAGTAAGTAAAGATATGTTAGGGTGAGCCAAGGTGAGTAAGTAGATAGTAAGTAGATAGTAAGTAAAGATATGTTAGGGTGAGCCAAGGTGAGTAAGTAGATAGTAAGTAGATAGTAAGTAAAGATGTGTTAGGGTGAACCAAGGTGAGTAAGTAGATAGTAAGTAAAGATATGTTAGGGTGAGCCAAGGTGAGTAAGTAGATAGTAAGTAGATAGTAAGTAAAGATATGTTAGGGTGAACCAAGGTGAGTAAGTAGATAGTAAGTAAAGATGTGTTAGGGTGAACCAAGGTGAGTAAGTAGATAGTAAGTAGATAGTAAGTAAAGATGTGTTAGGGTGAACCAAGGTGAGTAAGTAGATAGTAAGTAAAGATATGTTAGGGTGAGCCAAGGTGAGTAAGTAGATAGTAAATATAGATGTGTTAGGATGAGTAAGTAGAGAGTAAGTAAAGGTGTGTTAGGGGGTGACCGGACAACTCAACCAGTAGACCATTTCAACCAGTAGCACTCAACCAGTACCAAATCAACCAATACGGTTAGGTTAGGTTAAGTTAGTACTATAGTTTGGCACTGGTTTGGTTGGTCTTGGTTGATTTGACACTGGTTGAGAGCTACTGGTTGAAATGGTCTACTGGTTGAGATGTTCGGGAACCGTAAATGTGTGTTAGGGTGAACCAAGGTGAGAGAACCAGGAGAGTAGACTAGAAGTATCCCAGTCATCATCATCATCATCATCGTTACCATCATTCAGCTCCTGCAGCATCTTGGCTCGTTCTGTCATGGTGGTTGTGGGGGACATACGGTAAACTACAAGCCTAAAGTATTTTATGTATGTACCCTCATAAACTCAACGTAAACTACAACATTCTGTAAATATAATAAATCATTATTTGGACTCAACTTTACACTGTCAAAGAACTACCGTTTCTGGCAGGTCTGTCAACTGGTCAACTTTAAAATATGTGTACATTTTTTAAAATAGTCCCAATGAAAGAATTGAACCGTGCGGCCAGATCGGGATGAACAGAGACAGTACTCTCACTCTCTCTCTCTCTCTCTCTCTCTCTCTCTCTCTCTTAAACGATTAACGATTAAACGACTTAAACGATTGAACCTGTTCTCATTAAAAAAGAGGAGGTTGAGGGGTCAGCTTATTGAGTGC
Organism: Paralithodes platypus; assembly: GCA_032716605.1. NCBI lineage: Eukaryota > Metazoa > Arthropoda > Malacostraca > Decapoda > Lithodidae > Paralithodes > Paralithodes platypus. The sequence continues at coordinate 50,155,752 of CM064502.1, forward strand.
TTTAAGATACTAAAAGGTTTCGACAAAGTCGATGTAAATGCACTATTCACATTAAACAATACTAATCAAACTCGCGGAAATGGAATGAAATTAAAAACCAAAAAGGCAAACCTAGATGTCACAAAGAGTTTCTTCACCTACAGTGTGGCGACAGAGTGGAATAAACTACCAGCGAGAGTGGTGGAGAGCGACACAATAAACGCTTTCAAGGGAAGGCGTGACCTCTATCTGCAGAGGGCTGGGGTGATATGAAAAAAAAAAAAAAAAAAAAATGTAAGTGTATGTGTGTGCACTGTACAGTATGTATGTATATACTGTATATATATGTATGTGTGTATATGTATGTACCGGTGTATATATGTATGTATATAATAATAATAAACGGTTTATTAAAGAATGGCAGCCTCATGAGCTGAAAATACACATTTTACAATTTAGTGGATGAACATGAGATGTACAGATATGAGGATGGTAAGCTTAGTTTACAAACAAAATAAATAAATACAATAATGATGCATGTGCAGAATACAAATTATCATAAAATAACCTATGTGTGTATATGTATGTATATGCATATATACATATATAGTTTGTAAGGCCAGACTGCCTAGTAAGGACCTTGAGGTCTGTGTGGTCTGTGTATCTATGTAGCTCTATGTAGCTAGCTCGCTCTCTCTCTCTCTCTCTCTCTCTCTCTCTCTCTCTCTCTCTCTCTCTCTCTCTCTCGTGTAACCTTCTTCCGCAGAGATCTTTAGGAATCCTGACTGAGAACTCCATATAAATCCTTGAATTTGGCTCTCTGTCACTCTTTTGGCTTTGGGGGAGACACTCATCACAGGCAGCCTGCCTTTTGTCTCTTTCATACATAACAAAAAAACTCTGGTTCAACACAAATAAACATAAGAACAAATAAAATATCCAAATGAGTAAGTCGAGTGTCTTTTTTTTTTTTTTTTTTTTTTTCTATATTCCAACTTACTTCCTCTCGGGCATAGGCTGAGAGCCTTAACATTCACCGCTTTACAATGAACAGTGAAGCCCGTGAGGTCTTGTTCCAGTCTAGGGAGTGAGACATGTGAAGCACGTAGAGCACAACGAGCACCTGCCATCTTGCCTTCACATGAGGCAAGGTGCTCACTCATGGCCCGAAACGACCCCATCCCTGAAGCCATCTCGTTCCCGTGCTTCACTGTCTCACCCACTACACTCGGACTCTCACACTTACACACACACAACGCCACCTGTTGAGCAGATAACTCACCATATAATTTGCTCGATTACACAACAGAGGTAAAATTAATAAAGCCCAATATACAGCAGGTTCAGTTATAAAAGTATATACAGTATATATATATATTATAGATATATAGATAGATAGATAGATAGATAGATAGATAGATAGATATAGATAGATAGATAGATATAAATGTGTGTGTGTGTGTGTGTGTGTTTGTGAGTGTGTGTGTGTGTGTGTGTGTGTTTGTGTGAGTGTGTGTGTGTGTGTGAGTGTGGGTGTGTGTCTGTGTGAGTGTGTGTGTGTTTGTGAGTGTGTGTGTGTGTGTGTGTGTGTGTGTGTGTGTGTATATATATATAAGCTACGCAAGGAAGACCTACGGAGGTGGAAGGACTAATCCCCAGCTTAACCCGTGGAGCCCCGGCTAGTTTTGTAATGTTTGCGCACCAGAACCCGGCCGGTTTTCAAAAAATTGTTTTATTCCAGAAACAATAGCGAATGGGTTAGGAATGAAGGAAAAACCACGAAAAACCGCTCAAAAAGCTTAAAAAATGGTCCTACAGAGCCCCCGAAAACGGATTTTATAAGAGTAAAAAATTGAAGGCAATTATCCCAAAAAAACAGGTTTTTGCGCGCTCGCGCGCACGCACGTGGACTTTGAGAGTTTTCAACCATCGGCACGGTTGCGTGGGATACGTACACAGTTCCCATACAAATCTGAGCCCTCTTGAGTGGCTACACCTGAAGTTACGGTCGGCGCAATTAGGGTGACGCGCCAGGCGCGTCTCTGGGGCTGTGCGTTACATACATCGCCGACGCGTCAGGCGCGTCGCTGGGGCTGTACGGGTTAAGGGGAGGTTTCCACTTGAGGGATTTTTTTTTCGAACTTCCTTCTCCCTCATGTTTAGCCCCATTGCTTTTGAGATTTTAAGACGTTTGCCCCATTAGTTTGACGATTTAAAAACTTTCGCCCCATTTCTGTCAATTTTAAGACCTTTCGTGCCATTTAGGTGTCGATTTTTTCCTGGCGAGCGTTAGCGAGCCTGTAACTTAAGAGGAATCGGCCTTCGGCCGGGAAAATTTTTCTACCGAAAAATGTACATATTTATCTTGAAAGGGGGTCTAGAGGTTGTAATTTTAAGCTTGATGGAGGTCTAGGGAACTAACTAAAAACCTCCCCTTAAGGGGGTAGTTCTCGCTTTTTCTGGACCCCCTTCTCCCTTATGTTTAGCATATTAGTTTTGAGGTTTTAAGACGTTCGTTCCGTTAGTTTGGCGATTTTGAGACCTTTCGCCTCAATTTATTGTCAATATTAAGATCTTTCGTGCCATTTAGGTGTCGATTTTTTCCTGGCGAACGATAGCGAGCCTCTAATATTAGAAGGGGGACATTGTTCTACCGAAAAATGTACAAGTTTAATCTTGAAAGGGGGTCTAGGGGCTGTTTTTCTAAGCTTGATGGAGGTCTAGCGAGGAAACTCAAAAATAAATAAATAAATCAATGTATAGACCAGTCACCAAGCACTACTACCCCCTTAAACCTCCACTTTGTATAACATAACCACTTCTATGGTCGCCTCCACACCCCTCACCCCTCCACACCCCTCACCCCTCCACACCCCTCACCCCTCCACAACCATAATTAAGGGGAGACTGGCCGTTTGTTTGGTCTATTAATTCATTTATTCGTATATCTCTTTTGTTTCCTCCCTAGACCTCCATCAAGCTTAGAAAAACACCCCCTAGACCCCCCTTCAAGATAAATTTGTACTTTTTTCGGTAGAAAAATGGCCGGTTCCTCTTAAAATTGCAGGCTCGCTTTCGCTCGCCAGGAAAAAATCGACACCTAAATGGCACGAAAGGTTTTAAAATTGACAACGAAATGGGGTGTGAGGTGTTAAAATCGCCAAACTAATGGGCCAAACGTCTTATAATCTCAAAACTAGTGGGGCTAAACATTAGGGAGAAGGGGGTTCAGAAAAACGGTCTGCCTCCCCTTCAGAGGTGGTAATGTAAGTTTAGGGGCGTAACGTCTTCGGGGGATTGTTGGGGATATGGTTCATGGTGTGAGAATAGAAGATAGTGGTAGTGTGGTTAACCCGTTGAGTACCAGCGACGTGTGTTATATTCTATTCTAGCTAAATTTAGACGATATTATGCAGCTTAGGAAGGATCTCTGATAGTTAAAAGAGTTGGTTGAGATAGTTTGAAGCCTAATTATTGCTAGAGGTCCTTCCAAAGATGACTAAAATCGTCTAATAGTTTCCAGAATATGATGAAAAGGAAGTCCCTGGTACAGAAGGGGTTAATATTGTAAGATGTGGTCAATCGAAATAAATATCTATCTAAATATCTATCTATCTATCTATCTATCTATCTATCTACTCCACTCATATGACTCGCCCCTGTTTACTTTAGTGTTGATCCATGTTTGAGTCAACCTCCTTCACCATGGACCCCCTTCTCCCTCATGTTTAGCATATTAGTTTTGAGGTTTTAAGACGTTCGTTCCGATAGTTTGGCAATTTTGAGACCTTTCGCCTCATTTTGTTGTCATTATTAAGACCTTTCGTGCCATTTAGGTGTCGATTTTTTCCTGGCGAGCGATGGCGAGCCTGTAATTATTATGTTCTCTCCACCAAACAACTTTACTCCTAAACTCGATTAATGAAATTAACAAACACATGTGGCAGTCCGGGGATTCGAACCTAGGATGCTCACACCGAAGGAGGAAGGAGGAAGGAGGAATCGGCATTCGGCCGGGACATTTTTCTACCGAAAAATCAATCAATACATAAATATATAGACCAGCCACCAAGCACTATCCCCTTAAGGGGGGTGACCTGCTGGCTGTTATTTCTGTCCTTTTCTCTCTTTCTCTGGCTTGTATCCATTCGGTCCCATTCAGCCAACTATTTTAAGATGTTTATCCCCATCTAGGTGTCGATTTCTTCCTGGCGAGCGATAGCGAGCCAGCATTATATGAAGAAATCCGGCTTCGCCTGAGAAATTTTTCTATCGAAAAATGTACAAATTTAACCTGCTGTCAAACAAAAATAAAAAATATGCTGGCTCGCTACCGCTCACCAGTAAAAAATAGACACCTGGATGGGGATAAACGTCTTAAAACAGTAGGCTAAATGGGGCCAAATGGATACAAGCCAGAGCAAGATAGAAAAGGACAGAACAAAAACAGGTCACCCCCTTAAGCCTCCACTTTGTACAACATAATCAATCACTAACCATAATTAGGTAATGCAAGCTTAGGGGCGTAACGTCTTCGGGGGGGGGGGGATATGGTTCCTGGTGTGAAAACAGACGATAGTGGTAATGTGGTTCAGGGGAGATTTCCACTTGAGGGATTATTTTCTGGACCCCTTTCTTCCTCATGTTTAACTCCACTGCTATTGAGATTTTAAGACGTTCGCCCCAGTAGTTTGGCGATTTTAAGAACTTTCGCCCCATTTCTGTCAATTTTTAGACATTTCGTGGCATTTAGCTGTCGATTTTTTCCTGGCGAGCGATAGCGAGCCTGTAATGTAAGAGGAAACGGCCTTCGGCCGGGACATTTTTCTACCGAAAAATGTACAAATTTATCTTGAAGAGGGTCAAGGGAGTGTAATTTTTAAGCTTGATGGAGTTCTAGGGTACAAACTAAATACCTCCCCTTAATATGGTAAGCTGTGGTCAATACAAATATCTATCTATCTACTCCACACCGTCTGGGCTCCACTCAACACTCACCCCCTGTTTACTTTACAGTGTTCATCCATGTTACAGTCAGCCTCCTTCACCATGTAGTAGGCTTCATCCATTGTATATATATAGATCTTGGCTTCATCCAACATTCACCCGTACGACGATCATGGTTTACGCCACTACTACTCCTTCTCCGCCTCTTGTCTACCTCGCCTCTTCTTAAGGAAGCCCACCTCGCTTTTTTTTCGCTTTTCTCCCTCTCTCTTAGGCTTGTATCCATTCGGCCCCATTAAGGCTATTGTTTTAAGACGTTTACCCCTATCCAGGTGTCAATATTTTCCTGGCGAGCGGTAGCGAGCCAGCATATATATATTTTGCTTTGACAGCAAACTAAATTTGTACATTTTTCGACAGAAAAATTTCTCCGGCAATGCCGGATTTCTCCATAAAATTATGGCTCACTTTCGCTCGCCAGGAAGAAATCAACACCTGTTGGCTGATTGGGGCCGAATGGATACAAGCTAGGGAAAAAGAGAAAAGGAGATAAAGATAAAACAAACGCTGACTTTCTTTAGTTTATTATCTACCTCTAGGACTTAAAGGGGTGTATACGCTCTCAATAAGCCCTCTTAATAACATAGGTCCTTCTTAAACTGAATAAAACCGTAGGCTTCATCCATTGTGTATATATATATATCTTGGCTTCATCCAACATTCACCCGTACGACGATCATGGTTTACTTCACTACTACTCCTTCTCCTCCTCCTTGCCTCTTCTTAAGGGACCCCACCTCACTTTTCTTTCTCTTTTCTCCCTCTTTCTCTGGCTTGTATCCATTCTGCTCCATTCAGCCTACTGATTTAAGACGTTTATTCCCATCCAGGTGTTGATTTCTTCCTTGCGAGCGAAAGCGAGCCAGCATTGTATGGAGAAATCCGGCTTCGCCGGAGACATTTTTCTATCGAAAAATGTACAAATTTAGCCTGCTGTCATAAACACTTAATACACTATACTGGCTCGCTACCGCTCGCCAGGAAAATATCGACACCTGAATAGGGATAAACGTCTTAAAACAGTAGGGTGAATGGGACTGAATGGATACAACCCAGAGAGAGAGAGAGAGAGAGAGAGAGAGAGAGAGAGAGAGAGAGAGAGAGAGAGAGAGAGAGAGAGAGAGAGAGAGAGAGAGAGAGAGAGAGAGAGAGAGAGAGAGAGAGAGAGAGAGAGAGAGAGAGAGAGAGAGAGAGAGAACAAAATCGAGGTGGTCCCCCTTAATAATCCTTCTCCTCCCCCTTTCGCCGCCTCGTCTCTTATTATTATTATTATTATTATTATTATTATTATTATTATGTCTTGATAGCGTAGCCTAATGCATAAGTGCGCTGAATTTCGACGTGAGTATCCTAGGTTCGAGTACTTGGAGTGCCACACGTATTTGGTGACCCTGGTCTCTGGGTATTCTCCTGGGTGACCTAGATGTGTGTGAATTTTGTGTTATGTCTGTGTTTGTTCGTTGGTTTGTCTTGTGTTTTGTGTTTTCCTGTTCTTGCTCTGTCTTGAGTCGGCCACCCCAAGAAAATACAAATACAAATAAAAATAATAAAATAAGAGGAAAATAAAAAAAATAAAAAATAGGACAAGTGGGGATTGGGCCTGAGCATATAGATAGATAGATAGATAGATAGATAGAATTTAGAAGTAAAGTTGGTTGGTGAACAAATGTAATTATTATCTTATATTTTCTTCCTCCTCTTCCCTTTTCATCATCCCCTTCTCCCTCTTCACCTGCCTCGCTTTATATCATACTTTTTCCCCTTCTTCTCCTCCTCCTTTCCCCTTCTTCCCTTCCTCACCACTACTCTCTCCTCTTCCCCACCATTACTCCCCTCCTCTTGGTAATTATTGGTAAATCTTTTAACTCACACGAATCTAAGAATTTCTTCTTCAATCGAGTTGTCAACTTGTGGAATGGGCTTCCCCGAGACGTTATAGACTGCAGCACCGTTGATTCATTTAAACTCTGCTTAGACAAATATCTCGCATCAAACCCGCGACTGACTGCGTTTGTAAATGAATAACTTTATTTTATCCCCCCTTGATACCTTACCTTTACCTTTTGATGTGTTCGCCACTCTTCTAGCGGCACCAAGGAGCGCGACGCCCCTCGTTGTGGGTGGTGATTTGGTGCAGTAGACTGTTTGAAGCGACAGCTCGCTCCCTTGCGAGGATGGGCTCGTCTGGCACTTTTTGCAGTTCGACATCTAGGGTTCTCTTGAAGTTGTCTAACGAGATGTCCCTCATGTCTCTTACTCGCCGTGGGAGTTTGTTGAAGAGACGTGGGCCTCTGTGTGATAACCAGCCCTCTCGCAGAGAGCCCATAGCACCCCTGTTATTCATCCGGCGGATTTCGCATTCCCAGCCTCTCCTATCACTGAATTTCATGACTATCGGAGTATGTAGGTTTGGTACTAAACCCTCTGCGATTTTCCACGTGTATATTATTAGGTAACGTTCTCTTCTACGTTCCAGTGAGTACAGATTCAGTGCTCTTAAACGCTCCCAATAGTGTAGATGTTTTATCGAACTTATATGCGAAGTGAAATTTCTTTGTACACTCTCTACGTCATTTATTTCACCTGCTTTGTATGGGGATGTTAATACGCTACAGTATTCAAGCCGCGGTAGCACTAGAGATTTGAAGAGCGTTATCATAGGCAATTCACCGCGTGTTTTAAAAGTACGCAGAATCCAACCCGTTTAGACGTTTCGCAGCCGCCACTTTGACCTGGTTATGTACTTTGAAACCCATATTTTCAGACATTAATACCCCAAGGTCTTTCACACTGTCTTTCCGTTCTATTATGTGGTTAGATTCTGTTAAGTAATTTGTAATTTCTTTAACACCATTATTATCTCCGTACCGTATTAATTGGAATTTTTCCTCATTGACTTGCATGTTGTTTTCCCTGGTCCACTGGAACACTACATTCATGTCTTCCTGCAGTCGGCCCGTGTCCTCTTGTGTGTTTACTATCTTGCTTATTTTTGTGTCATCAGCAAAAGACGACACCGTACTGTGTCTGGTGTTGGTATCTATGTCACAAATTAGTATGAGGAACAGAAGGGGCGCTAGCACTGTTCCTTGGGGCACTGAGCTTTTGACATCCGAAGGATCAGATGTGACTTGGTTTACTGCTACTGATTGTTTTCGGTTTACGAGGAAATTGTATATCCACCGTCCGATTTTCCCAGTTATACCTTTTTGCTTTCAGTTTGTGGGCTATTATACCATGGTCACATTTATCAAATGCCTTAGCAAAATCGGTGTAAATGACATCCACGTTTTTCTTTTCTTCTAGCGCTTTAAGAATTTTGTCATAGTGTTCCAAAAGTTGTGAGAGACATGATCTTCCCGCTCTGAACCCATGTTGACCGGTGTTGTGTAGTTCATTTGTCTCCATGAATGTTGAAATTTTGCTTCGCAGGGACTCGCTCGAAAACTTTAATGATGTGAGAGGTTAGAGCTACCGGGCGGTAGTTTTTTGGTAGTGCTTTACTCCCTCCTTTATGCAGTGGGGCAATTATTGCGTTTTTCAAGCTATCTGGTATGTCACCAGTGTCTAGACTCCTTCTCCACATTATAGCCAGGGGTTTTGAGAGGTTTTCCTTACATTTCTTCATTAGGATCGAATTCCATGAGTCCGGGCCTGGTGCCGAGTGGGATGGCATGTTGGAAATGGCCTCTTCTATGTCTTTTGGACCGAAATCAATATCCAGCATCTGAGGGGTTTCCGTGGGAAGGTTTCCATGAAAAATATATTTTGGTCTCTGATGACTTTTGTTTCATCAGGCTCACTGAATGCCATTTCATACTGCCTGCTTAAGAGTTCGCGCATTTCCTTTTTGTCCCCTGTGAAAGAGCCGTCCCCTTTGCTCAGTGGGCCGATGTTTGATGTTGTTTTAGCCTTTTTGTTTGGCGTATGAAAAGAAGTATTTGGAATTTTCCTTTATACCTGCAATAGCTTTCCTCTCCTCTTCCATATGTTGTAGTTCATATGATATTCTTAGCCTTTGTTCAATTTTCCACAATTTCTCTATCTATTTCGACCTTTTGCCTATCCTGTAGATTTTGATGTGTGCGTCTTTGTGTGAGTAATTTTCTTCTTCTGTACAGCCTCCTCCTTTCCCGATCTTGTTTGCTTCTTCGTTTTGTTTGTCTTGCAGGTATATGGTGGCTACAGATTTGGGTCATGGTTTCTGTTATTAAGACTAGACATTCTGCTGGTGTCAGGTTATCCATTAAATCTTCCCAGTCTATTTCCTCCATTTCTTGATTTACCTCTTCCCACCTAATGTTTTTGTTATTGAAGTTAAATTTACTGAAGGGGCCGGTTTTTGTTCTCGATTCTGAGGTTGTCTGTACACTTTCTAAGGTTGTTTTGATCTCAATTAATTTATGATCTGAGTATGTTGTGTCCGATATGTTAATGCTGTGTACTAGAGAGTCGTTGTTAGTGAAGACCAGGTCTAAGATATTGTTTTCCCCGTGTGGGTTCAGCAATATGTTGGGTAAGACTAAAAAATCACAAAGTTCAAAAAGCTCTCTCGTATTAGTATTTGCTTCTCCGGTGTTATTTGCCACTAACTGGTTTTCTAGTTGTCTCCATTTAATGTTTGGTAGGTTAAAGTCTCCTAGCCATATAATATTTGGTGTTGGGTTCCCCAGGGTTTCCACTTCTGATTTTATTTTGTTGAGCTGGGTTTTGAATTCTTCTCGGGATGAGTCTGGAGGCCTGTATGTAACAATAACTGCTAAATTTAGGGATTCTATTTTAACTCCAAGTCCCCCCCCTCAGTTACTAACCCATCTGTCCCCTACTAACTTCCTAATCCTGCCACGGACATTAGTTCCAGGGCAGTAGTTCCCTTTCCAATGTTCCCTTACCCACTCTAAACCACTGTTTGGACACTTGACCCTCAGTGTTTTGGAGGACAAGCAGCCTAGAACGGTCACTAGACCTGTTGTTGCTTGATTTCCTTCCTTTGTACTCCTCTTCCCCACCACTACTATCTCCCTTCCCCACCACTACTCTCTCCCTCCTCCACCACTACTTTCTCCTCTTCCCCACCACTACTCTCTCCCTTCCCACCACTACTCTCTCTCTTCCCCACCACTACTCTCTCCCTCCCCCACCACTACTCCTCTCCTCTTCCCCACCACTACTCTCTCCCTCCCCCACCACTACTCCTCTCCTCTTCCCCACCACTACTCTCTCCCTTCCCCACCACAACTCTCTCCCTTCCCCACCACTACCCCCCTCCTCTTCCTCCCTCTCCTCTGCATACTTAAACACCACTTAGACGACGAACAAGAAAAAATGCTAAGCGAGCAAAGTGTGTCTAATTAACGACCAACTCGGCTAAAATCCTTCCCTCTCGTCACCCGCCCATTACCCCCTCCTCGCTAATTCATCTCCACCACCCGTCCATTACCTCCTCCTCGCTAATTCATCTCCACCACCCTTCCATTACCCCCTCCTCGCTAATTCATCTCCACCACCCTTCCATTACCCCCTCCTCGCTAATTCATCTCCACCACCCTTCCATTACCTCCTCCTCGTTAATTCATCTCCACCACCCTCCCATTACCTCCTCCTCGTTAATTCATCTCCACCACCCTTCCATTACCCCCTCCTCGTTAATTCATCTCCACCACCCTTCCATTACCCCCTCCTCGCTAATTCATCTCCACCACCCTTCCATTACCTCCTCCTCGCTAATTCAAATCCACCACCCTTCCATTACCCCCTCCTCGTTAATTCATCTCCACCACCCTTCCATTACCCCCTCCTCGCTAATTCATCTCCACCACCCTTCCATTACCCCCTCCTCGCTAATTCATCTCCACCACCTTCCATTACCCCCTCCTCGTTAATTCATCTCCACCACCCTTCCATTACCTCCTCCTCGCTAATTCATCTCCACCACCCTTCCATTACCCCCTCCTCGCTAATTCATCTCCACCACCCTTCCATTACCCCCTCCTCGCTAATTCATCTCCACCACCCTTCCATTACCCCCTCCTCGCTAATTCATCTCCACCACCCTTCCATTACCCCCTCCTCGCTAATTCATCTCCACCACCCTTCCATTACCTCCTCCTCGCTAATTCAAATCCACCACCCTTCCATTACCCCCTCCTCGTTAATTCATCTCCACCACCCTTCCATTACCTCCTCCTCGTTAATTCATCTCCACCACCCTTCCATTACCCCCTCCTCGCTAATTCATCTCCACCACCCTTCCATTACCCCCTCCTCGTTAATTCATCTCCACCACCCTTCCATTACCTCCTCCTCGCTAATTCATCTCCACCACCCTCCCATTACCCCCTCCTCGCTAATTCATCTCCACCACCCTTCCATTACCCCCTCCTCGCTAATTCATCTCCACCACCCTTCCATTACCCCCTCCTCGCTAATTCATCTCCACCACCCTTCCATTACCCCCGCCTCGCTAATTCATCTCCACCACCCTTCCATTACCCCCTCCTCGCTAATTCATCTCCACCACCCTTCCATTACCCCCTCCTCGCTAATTCATCTCCACCACCCGCCCATTACCCCCTCCTCGCTAATTCATCTCCACCACCCTTCCATTACCCCCTCCTCGCTAATTCATCTCCACCACCCTTCCATTACCCCCCTCTCGCTAAATCATCTCCACCACCCCATTACCCCTCCACCCCCTCCTAACCCCCTTCCATTACCCCCGCCTCGCTAATTCATCTCCACCACCCTTCCTTCATTCATTTTCTTAAGGGAGCCCACCTCGCTTTTTTGCTCTATCTCTCCCTTTCTCTTTGGCTTGCTTTCATTCGGCCCCATTCAGTCTACTGTTTTAAGACGTTTACCCCCATCCAGGTGTCAATATTTTCCTGGCGAGCGGTAGCGAGCCAGCATATATATATATATATATTTGTTTTGACAGCAAGCTAAATTTGTACATTTTTTTATAGACAATTTTTTTTGGCGAAGCCGGATTTCTCCATACAATGCTGGCTCGCTATCGCTCGCCAGGAAGAAATCAACACCTGGATGGGGATAAACGTCTTGAAACAGTTGGCTGGATGGGGTCGAATGGATACAAGCCAGGGAAAGAGAGAAAAGGAGAGGAAGATGAAAAAAAAAAAAAACCGGTGAGCCCGCTTAAGTATAGTGGAGTGTGTAAGAGCAAGGCAAGGCATTGGTGGTGTGTATATAGAGGTGATGTAAGTGCAGCTACTATGAGGCTTCTCCGTAAACAGTGTTGCCAATTTAGCTACTTTACTGCTAGATCTAGAGTTATTTACTTCCATCTAAGAGGCAAACATTTTCATCTAACACTAACATTCTAGCAATATTATGGACATTTGAGCCATTATAGAGCGATATTATAGAGATTGTGACGTTTTTCTAGCTATTATCGGCATGTATTTAGTATCTAGCTAACTTGATTTGGTAACCCTGCTCGTAAGTACCAAAAGTGACACACCAGGTGCTTACAAGGTGGGATTTGGAAGGCTCAGTATGTGTTGGGTGTAAGGTAACTCGGGTATATGGAAGCTGGACAAATGCCTCCTGTCTGTGTGCCTTTGTCGCTATGTAACATCGCTAATGCTGGATATTATTACTACTACTACTACTACTACTACTACTACTGCTAATGCTGGATATTAATACTACTACTACTACCATTACTATAGGTAGCGCCAACGAACTTGACAATAATCTTGATCCCTGACCTCTCTGTAACTCAAAAGGGTCTAGAGGAAACTGGCTGTAAATATCCACACCCATTTCCTGGTGGACTCTTCCCAAATGATAGAAACGTCAGACCGATTGCTTTCATTCTTTTCGAGTTATAAGAAGTTAAGGGGTCAATATTATTGTCAAGTTCGTTGGCGCTACCTATACTACTACTACTACTAATAATAATAATAATAACGACAAAAGCCGGTATTTTCTATTGACATAAGCGCCCGTTCTCCACATTAGAGGATTCAATAGCGATCCCCTCACTTAACTTTTCAATGATCCTAAAGTCTATAATTTTCATTTACAATAAAACTCAAAACATGTATAGTGCCTTGAGTTTGTGTCTCATTCTCTCCCTCCCTGTCCAAGTCATATTACCTCTTACATCCTTTATGACGTTCCCTCATCATTTTCACTATTTCATCAGATTTTCAAGTCTAGTTGCTTCAGCCATATCCTCCATCTATTCTTTGCCCTCGTTGCTCCATTCTTTTTGACACAAGCGCTTTATCCTGCAACCTTCCTTTAGCAATTTTGATCTAGCAGTTAGCAAACTTAAGTTGTATAATAATTCAGCTACAATATATAATCTACCTTAAAATTAGTTTCCGATAACAGATGCTAAAAATATTGTGGCCATCCGAAAATATTACAATATAACTCTAGTGTAATACCGCCTTCACCTTAACTATCTAAGCGGGCTAAGCCTAGGTTCCACTTTCACGCCTAGGTTCCACTTTCACGACACGATTATTACGACGATTTGCGGCAATTTCAGATCGGAGCAAATCATACGGATGTCTTAGGGGTGTCGTAGATGTTGTCGTGGGATGTCATGGGCAGTCACAAAAGTTCGCAATCAAGTCAAGGTTTATAAATTATAAACCTTTGACTTGATTCGACACAATTATTTTTAACATTATAAATTACAATGTTAAAAATAATAGTGTCACCATGTGCGCTGGTCACAACTAGTCATATACCTTAGCGATGATGTCTTAGTGGTGTCCCAGTGTTGTCATGACGTATCATGACAGTGTCATAATGGTTCGAGAACATTCATATGCAATCAAGTTGTAGAAAATGGCTACGAATTTGGAAGATTTAGTCACGATGTGCTATGTGCTACGTTCCTGGTACTGCACGGGTTAGCGAATACAATACAAAATAAACTAGAAGCCTATCAACTTGGCCTACTACGTCAGTAAATAATGATGAGTGTAGGGCCACAGGAGAGGTGACGGTAATTGACTTCTGCTCGCTCTCTCTCACTCTCTCTCTCTTCTCTCCTTCTTTGCCATTCTTGCTTTCCACTGTACCTTACTCTGGGGTTAGCTATCTCTACTAGAATTAAGTCCTGACCACCTCGCTGGGATCGTATGGTCTGTGTGGTCAGTGTATCTATGTTTTCTATGTAAATATCTCTCTCTTTCTCTCTCTCTATATATATATATATATATATATACAGTATATATATATAAGTTGCTCCTTTCTCCCCATCCTTTTTTACCTTTTACCCATATTTACCTATTGCTTCAGTTCAGTTCAGTTGCTATTCTATTCTTCCACTTTACCCTTCCTCCTCTTTTCCAGCGCCTTCCATTCCTTCCCCCCCCCCCCCTTCTCTCACCCCTTGCTCAATATTCATGAGTTAATTAGCCAACCAGAAAAGTTTCTAATGGCTTCATGTTTAAGGGAGTTTTTTTCACGTGGTGGTGATTGGGGAAGGACGAGTGTGTGGGCGAGCTGAGGTGACGAGAGGTGATAAGGGGGGGGGGGGGGGGGTAAGAGGAGGGGGAGGAGAGTAGGAAGGGGGGGGGGACTAAGAGGGAATGGGTATGACTGAGAAGTGTGGGCGAACCATGGAGTTATTAAGGGGAGATTTCCACTTGTGGGATTTTTTACTGAACTCCTTTCTCATTCAGGTTTAGCCCCATTGATTTTGAGATTTTAAGACGTTCGTCCCATTAGTTTGGCGATTTTAGGAACTTTCGCCCCATTTCTGTCAATTTTAAGATCTTTCGTGTCATTTCGGGGTCAATTTTTTCCTGGCGAGAGAAAGCGAGCCTGTACTTTAAGAGGAACCGGCCTTTGCCCGGGAAATGTTTGTACCGAAAAATTTACAAATTTATCTTGAAAGAGGTTCTAGAGGGTGTAATTTTAAGCTTGATGGAGGTCTAGGGAACAAACTAGCAACCTCCCCTTAAGGGTCGAACCGAGGTACTTAACACACATTTAATCATACATTAGCCCCACCCTCCCCCCGCCTTGCACACAAACACAAATATATGACCATATGGAGACACACTTGACGCTTGTATTCTTAAACAATGATCTCCCTTCTGAGCGCCTGATACCAAACCAATACTGTGTGGCTAAATGTTGTTTATAGTTTATAGACAGTACAGGAATTAGCATTCCTATTGCTAAAGGTAGCATTATCTTTTAAGTTATTTCGTCCACTAACTGCCCTGTGAATGGAAAGGGAAAGTGACCCACAACAAGACTTTTAATCCTACTCCTCCGATTATGGGATTTTACCTAGTACAATATTATTAGCATTGGCTATTTAAATGATGCTACTAGGGTATCATTTTAAGCTATATATATGAAGAATAGGGACAATATGTTGCTGAGCTCCATCTTTAATTACGAATTTTCGGCCACAATCATCAGGTGTACATTATGATCATAAACAATCAATGAAAAATTCGTAATAAAAAAAAAATGAATATCAAAATCATATAAATAATATAAGACCTAATAATTAATCAATTAATGATTTTAGTAAGAATTGGCACCAAAGTACGAATTAATATAAAACAAAAACAATTATTGAATGCATAATAAAGTTACCCTCACCTCAGTAGCTTCCAACCTCAACGCCATATACAGGAAGACTAAACCGTAATAGAAATAAACCATTCTTTGGGTTTCAGAGGCCGTGTTACATCGTTTTTCGGGAATAACTTATTAACAAACAGTTGGACCAGTATGATATTTTGCCAGAGCTTGTTTCACACCGTCCCCTAATGTTCGTCAATATAGTGCATTACCAAAAGTGGAGAATTAAGCCACTTGTCCCTTAGTCATGAGGTTAAAGTCACACCTGAATGACTAAGAAATGGACAAGGCTACCGTGGCGGCGTACCTGTGGAAACAACCAAACCATTATTGCTCCTCCATCAAACACGGTAGTTGTCACTCACCACCCAACCCTACTATCGCCTTTACATTCAAGTTATCTGTTAATATCAAATAAATATATACAAAAAGTACATACGTTTTGTATATATTTATTTGATATTGACAGGTGCATTGTGAAGGTTCATTAATATCAGAATTTGTAACCGCAACTGTGCATATTCTAACTAAAATAGAAGAAATTATATTATGTCTGTTCTGCTGTAAGAACATTCTGCATAGTATTGCAGTACACACTCTGAAAAGCAATACAGTACATTATTTAACCCGTTCTGTACCAGTGACGTCTTTTTAATTTTGTTCTAACTACATTTAGACGGTTTTATGAAGCTTAGGAAGGATATATGGCAGCTAAAGCGATTAATGGAGATATTCTGTAGCCATTTAATTGATATACGTCCTTCTCAAGCTGAATATAATCGTAAAATTTAAATAGTAGCCAGAATAAAGTTAAAAGGACGTCGCCGGTACAGAAGGGGTTAATTTATGCAATACACTGAACTACATACAATTGGAAAAAATACAGTCAAAGATGTGTCGCTCTTACCTGAATTTCTTCTCTGGATGATTCCTGAAAGAGAGAAAATGGAAAACATTAACAAGATAAAATGACATGGGTAAATAAATTATATTTACTGTATGTTGTGAGGCTATGTTAGTTGTGAGGCTATGTTAGTTGTGAGGCTATGTTAGTTGTGAGGCTATGTTAGTTGTGAGGCTATGTTAGTTGTGAGGCTATGTTAGTTGTGAGGCTATGTTGTGAGGCTATGTTAGTTGTGAGGCTATGTTAGTTGTGAGGCTATGTTAGTTGTGAGGCTATGTTAGTTGTGAGGCTATGTTAGTTGTGAGGCTATGTTAGTTGTGAGGCTATGTTAGTTGTGAGGCTATGTTAGTTGTGAGGCTATGTTAGTTGTGAGGCTATGTTAGTTGTGAGGCTATGTTAGTTGTGAGGCTATGTTAGTTGTGAGGCTATGTTAGTTGTGAGGCTATGTTAGTTGTGAGGCTATGTTAGTTGTGAGGCTATGTTAGTTGTGAGGCTATGTTAGTTGTGAGGCTATGTTAGTTGTGAGGCTATGTTAGTTGTGAGGCTATGTTAGTTGTGAGGCTATGTTAGTTGTGAGGCTATGTTAGTTGTGAGGCTATGTTAGTTGTGAGGCTATGTTAGTTGTGAGGCTATGTTAGTTGTGAGGCTATGTTAGTTGTGAGGCTATGTTAGTTGGATAATAGGACATTCAGGTTACCTGACACACACACATACTGTTCGTCATATACAATTACACACACACAATGTATATCGTATTCCATTAAACACACACACACACACACTGGGGTTGGCAAAAATGGTACAAGGCGAGATGGGTATCATATGGTTCACCTAAGCTGATGGCTACCTAAGCCTTCGGGCGAGACGGTACCGTCTATAGTGAGAATGGTACCATACAGATCCACCCTAAGCCTTCGTTTCCGATGTCGCCAATTGGCTAAAATACAGACTACACACACATCCACAGCCATTCTAACGATACATATAACACCTACACATATAGGAGGCGGGAAATAACGAGCATGCTCACTCCCGCAATACAACTAGAGTAAGTACAACTAGAGTAAGTACATACACATAATCTTAGTCATGTATTATTAACCCAATATCTCATACATAGACAAGAGGTCAGGCTAATTCCTACTCGGATTAAACATTCAGGGGGTCACACACGCGTACACACACTCATGCTCTCTCTCTCTCTCTCTCTCTCTCTTATCTACACAAACACTAAATGTCATTCATACACACCATATCGATTATATTTTATTGCATACGGAGTTCTACATATGCTAAGTGGTGCATCTATAATTGCTTACTGTGTGCATATCATTAATATACCGATAATACTTAAACTAAATGCTTATTTTCCTATATATACCTAAATTTCAGATTTTATGTACACCTTACACTTTTCATTTCAACCCTATATATTACGAAAAAGTACATAGCTTATGTTCTCTGCTATATATATTCAACCTTTAACTGTGTTGGTGGTGTAATGGTTTAGAACTTTAGATGCTCATGTTCTGGGTGTGGTGTCCCGAGTTGGAATCCCGGGAGGACCATATGCTTTCATTAGTTTATTCAAGTGCATTGGGGTTTGTAATTGATGATTAATGTTAAGAACGGGGTGTTACTTAATATACAGACGGACACAGTGCCAGCTGATGCAGATTTTTTTTAATTTTGTAATTTTAGCTGAAAACATAATATGAACATGAGAAACTCAATGACAAAAAATAATAAACCAATCAATAGATTAAGTCAGCATATTTTGCTTGTAAAATTTTATACTTAGCATAAATAGATAAATTAGCATAAATAGAAGTAGCAGTGGACAGTTTAAAATGTTGCTAGATGAACACTTAATTTACCTAAAGTGCAGCTCTAGATCACTCTAATACATGCTCTCGGTTTTGCTACACACACACACACACACACACACACACACTACACTACGCAACGTACAACCTTACACATACATATACAAGCTACCTAGGCCTCGAACTCGGGGAGAGGGGGCGGAGGGAAGGAAGGGAGGAGGGAGGGAATGGGTGGAGGGAGGGAATGGATGGAGGGAGGAAAGGAAGAGGGAGGGAGGAGAGGAAAGGTGAGGAAAGGAGAAGAGGAGGAAGGAGAGACGGAGAAGGAGGGTAGAGAGAGAGAGAGAGAGAGAGAGAGAGAGAGAGAGAGAAGAGAGAGAGAGAGAGAGAGAGAGAGAGAGAGAGAGAGAGAGAGAGAGAGAGAGAGAGAGAGAGAGAGAGAGAGAGAGAGAGAGAGAGGAGAGAGAGAGAGAGAGAGAGAGAGAGAGAGAGAGAGAGAGAGAGAGAGAGAGAGAGAGAGAGAGAGGTATTAATAGATGATAAAGAGAGGCGAGGAGGGCTAATTAGTGAACAAGGGGGCCTGCTTCATATATTCACGATCTGCCCTACCCTCAGACGTCTTGTGTGTGTGTGTGTGTGTGTGTGTGTCTGTGTGTGGTGTGTGTGTGTATGTCTCTGTGTGTGTGGTGTGTGTGTGTGTGTGTGTGTGTGTGAATTACAATTACAGGCTCGCTATCGCTCGCCAGGAAAAAATCGACACCTAAATGGCACGATAGGTCTTAAAATGTATTACTAAATGGGACGAAAGGTCTTAAAATCGCCAAACAAATGGGCCGAGAGAGACACTACCTATTATGATTCGTATTTCACTCCTCTTCACAGACAATGAATGGTGGAAGGAAAAACAAAGACAACATGGCAAAGGTCCATATGCCTAAAGTCATCCTCCATTAATAAACCAATTGTAACGACTGGATTTAAGGGGACAGTGGCCGTTTGTTTCGTCTATTAATTCATTTATTTATTTTTTATTTTTTGTTAGTTTCCTCCCTAGACCTCCATTAAGCTTAGAAAAACACCCCCTAGACCCTCCTTCAAGATAGATTTGTACATTTTTCTATCGAAAAATGTCCCGGCCAAAGGCCGATTCCTCCTAAAATTACAGGCTCGCTATCGCTCGCCTGGAAAATATTGACACCTGGATGGGGGTAAACGTCTTAAAACAGTAGGCTGAATGGGGCCGAATGGATACAAGCCAAAGACTGAAAGGGTTAACATGTCTGGTGTGAATCTTTCATGAGGGGATTTCAGGGGAATTCAAGTTAAGTACAGGAATATCTTGATTTGTTTCATTTAAGGTTGAGTTGGCGGAGTAACTATCAACAATAAGGATGTACGATATGACGAATCTATTAGGAGAGCATACGGGAGAGTGTGATCATATATTAAGTAACACCCCGTTCTTAACATTAATCATCAATTACAAACCCTAATGTACTTGAATAAACTAATGAAAGCATAATTATGGTCCTCCCGGGATTCCAACTCGGGACACCACACCCAGAACATAAGCACCTAAACCATTACACCACCAACACAGCCTATGCATATAAGTAGGTAGCAATCACAGCCCTAATTAAAATGTAAAACTTGCAAACTAAACAAACCAAAACTGGGACGATAAAAGATAAAGGTAAAATAACGGTTCTTTTATTTATAAATTATTATTTTAATTAAGTGTTGTTTCCACATAGCGATTTAATTAAGCGTTGTTTCCACATAGCGATTTAATTAAGTGTTGTTTCCACATAGCGATTTAATTAAGTGTTGTTTCCACATAGCGATTTAATAAGCATTGTTTCCACATAGCGATTTAATAAGCATTGTTTCCACATAGCGATTTAATAAGCATTGTTTCCACATAGCGATTTAATAAGCATTGTTTCCACATAGCGATTTAATTAAGTGTTGTTTCCACATAGCGATTTAATTAAGCGTTGTTTCCACATAGCGATTTAATTAAGTGTTGTTTCCACATAGCGATTTAATTAAGTGTTGTTTCCACATAGCGATTTAATTAAGTGTTGTTTCCACATAGCGATTTAATTAAGCTTGTTTCCACATAGCGATTTAATTAAGTGTTGTTTCCACATAGCGATTTAATTAAGTGTTGTTTCCACATAGCGATTTAATTAAGCGTTGTTTCCACATAGCGATTTAATTAAGTGTTGTTTCCACATAGCGATTTAATTAAGTGTTGTTTCCACATAGCGATTTAATTAAGCGTTGTTTCCACATAGCGATTTAATTAAGTGTTGTTTCCACATAGCGATTTAATTAAGTGTTGTTTCCACATAGCGATTTAATTAAGTGTTGTTTCCACATAGCGATTTAATTAAGTGTTGTTTCCACATAGCGATTTAATTAAGTGTTGTTTCCACATAGCGATTTAATTAAGCGTTGTTTCCACATAGCGATTTAATTAAGTGTTGTTTCCACATAGCGATTTAATTAAGTGTTGTTTCCACATAGCGATTTAATTAAGCGTTGTTTCCACATAGCGATTTAATTAAGTGTTGTTTCCACATAGCGATTTAATTAAGTGTTGTTTCCACATAGCGATATAATTAAGCGTTGTTTCCACATAGCGATTTAATTAAGCGTTGTTTCCACATAGCGATTTTGATTAGTTGTTCTGTCTTTTTACTGTGTTCGTATAAGTTTTGGTTTGTTTATTTGGCAAGTCTTACATTATAATTATCAAAATCGCTATGTAGAAATCACGCTTACTAAAATAAAATTTATGAAATAAAAGAACGCAATTACATAGTCTACATTTTCTACAACTTAGCAGGCATTCCTGGCACTCAAGGGGTTAAGGAATGGCATTATATTGTTATGTTCTACTTTACTCAATGTCACATTAAGGGGAGGAAGTTGGTTTTTCGAGTCCTCCTCCTCCCTCATGTTTAGCCCTATTAGCTATGAAATTTCAATACATTCGCCCCATTAGTTTGCCGATTTTCAGACCTTTTGGCCCATTTCTTTGCCAATATTAAGATCTTTCGTGCCATTTAGGTGTCGATTTTTTTCCTGGCGAGCGATAGCGAGCCTG
This sequence comes from Paralithodes platypus, assembly GCA_032716605.1. Classification (NCBI taxonomy): domain Eukaryota; kingdom Metazoa; phylum Arthropoda; class Malacostraca; order Decapoda; family Lithodidae; genus Paralithodes; species Paralithodes platypus. The sequence continues at coordinate 50,177,170 of CM064502.1, forward strand.
TATTTGAAGAGGAATCGGCCTTCGGCCGGGACATTTTTCTATCGGAAAATGTACAAATTTATATTGAAGGGGGGTCTTGTGGGTGTTTTTTTAAGTTTGATAGAGGGTTACAGAGCAAACTAAACCCCCTCCTTAAACCATTGAGCGAACAACAACAACCAGTAAAATATGCTGCACAATACCGTCTGAGCTCCCTTAATATTGTTTCAAACTCTGATGAGCTACTTCAGCACTCAGGCAAGTCCTTGACTACGATATCATCCCCAAAGTTGGATAAAATCGTCTAGGTGAAGCTATAATGATATTAATAGCGATCATCATTTTTCACAAAGGTCAATATTTTACATTGTATCCTCATGATTCCTAAAGATTCCTGAAATAAATAAAATCACTTGGGGTAGCACTAACTGGAAAAAAAAACAAAAACAAAAAAAAAACAAAAAAAAAAAAATGCTCGTTGTCATGGCAAGATTGGAAAACAAAACAAAATCTCAATTTTGCTCCACGAATTAATAAACATTCCAAATTCAAACAGGAAGTTAGAAATATACGATCATACCCAACAATGAAGTTAGAAATTCACAAAATCTAACTGAATTACAGCTCGCCACCATGAAAACTTAAGGGGGGTGACATGCTTTTTTTCACCCCTTTTCTCTCTTTATCTGGTTTGTATCCATTCGGCCCCATTCAGCCTACTGTTTAAGACTTTTACCCCCATCCAGGTGTCAATATTTTCCTGGCGAGCGGTAGCGAGCCAGCATATATAATTTTTTTGTTTTGACAGCAAGCTAAATTTGTAAATTTTTCGATAGGAAAATGTATATGCTGGCTCGCTATCGTTCGCCAGGAAGACATCGATACCTGGATGGGGATAAACGTCTTAAAACAGTTGGCTGAATGGGGCCGAATGGATACAAGCCAGAGAAAGAGAGAAAATGAGAGAAAGAAGTGAGTAAAGGTGAGGGGTGAGGTCTGGGCGGGGCTAACATTACTGTCTCGCAGGAAACGTCCACCCCCATATCAGATTACTGCCTTCCTTATCTCACCTAGAGCTTAAGATAACGGGCGGGGGCGGGGGGGGGGGGGGGGGGGGGAACCTTGTAAGTGCTGCCATCTGTACCACCACAAAACAGACGAGGGGTTATGTGATTGTCGTTGCTCAGTTTTATTCTTCAGTATATTAATTTTCATATTAAGCTTTGTATTATATTATATTTTCATTTGTTTTATTATTTGGCATTGACATCCATTGACTATGAGAGACAGGTACTCAGAATGTGTAGAGAATTACTTCTACATATTACATTTAGCTTGTACTGTAAACCTATATTGCCAATAAAATAGTCCAAATTGTATCCTAATGTATAATATGTAGCATACACAAGAGTGGTAGTACTAAGGTGACAATTCTTTAGCAGGATGTACAGTCGTGGATAATTGTTTTTACCTCCGTGATTTTCATTATGCATGTATTAAATATTGAGGCGACCAGTTTATGTATGATAGTACAAAATTAATGCAATTATCAATTTGTAAATGTATACTGTTAAAAGGCACAGGCTTGAATTAATCCTAAAAACACTTAAAACCGTGTGAGAGAAAGCCTTGTTGTCATGGCGAGCGGTCCACAAAACCCGCAAAAGTACCCTCACAGTCAGTCTGCTTGCTTACTTGAGTTGCAAGCAAAGCCCAAGTTAATTTATAGATGGTTTTCGGTCGTCAAAATCGATGTACACAAGCAGTGTTCAGTGACATTACAATGGTGAAATATATCAATAATCAATAATTGCAAGTGTTTACAAGCTGAAGTCGTGTCAGCCGAACGTTCGAACGAAAACACGTGTGTCACGTAGGTCAAAGCTATGCTCGTATTTTTACCATCAAACCTGAACCACTTGGTATAGAATTCTCTAGTCTTCCCCATTTTCAAGATAACAGTGAGTGCTGCATCCTAATATACAGTATAATTTATCTAGGTTAAACCATTTCATTGACAGATATGTATACGTGAACATTACAAAATTGCCAAAACTCAACCCAGATATGCGGCAAGCCTTATCCTTTTATTTTCACCATCAAACCTGCACCACTTGATGTAGAGTGTTCTAGTTTTCGGCATTCAAAAGAAAACAGTGAGTGTTGCACTTTGATATATATCTAACCTACGTTAGGCTATTTCTTTGCAAAAATATGAATACATGAAAATCACGAACTTGACGAGAACCCTCCGGATACGATTAGCGCGAAAATTCAGAGCTGGCTGGGCCATCTGCTTAAGAACATATATTATGTCCACGACTGTGCAAAATACCTCAATTTGAGATGGTTTGTTTTCCAAAGAAATACTTATACCATGATTCTATTTTGGTATTTCTATGTGAAAGAGATGTAAAACAAAGTTTATTGTGTTTTTTAATTTTTGTGTGCTGATGAACTGCATTAGTAGATAAGGGGAGGCAGTTTTTTTTTGGACCCCCCTTCTCCCTCATTTGTAGCCCTATTAGTTATGAGATTTTAAGACATTCGCCCCGATTTTCAGACCTTTTGTCCCATTTCATTGCCAATATTAAGGCCTTTCGTGATATTTAGGTGCCAATTTTATTCCTGACGAGCGATAGTGAGCCTGTATTTGAAGAGGAATCGGCCTTCGGCCGGGACATTTTTCTACCGAAAAATGTACAACGCTATATCGAAAGGGGGTCTTGTGGGTGTGTTTTTTTTTAGTATGATAGAGGTTTAGAGAGGAAACTAAACCCCCTCCTTAAACCATTGAGCCGAACCAGTAAATTATGCCGCACAATACCGTCTGAGCTCCCTTAATTAGGGATATGGGTGTTAGAAATTAATTTAATTATGGTTTCTTTATTTCTCATTTCAGTTACATATAATATATAGTTGCTCCTTAAATTGATGAACACAATCACATAACCCACTGAAACTAATACACAATGTAATGAAAGATATTAACTGTATTAAAACTTATTGGATAATACTGTACATAGCTCTAGCTTAGTAACTTTAAAAAAATATATATTACTAAACCTCAATATTGCTCTGATGAACTAAGTATGTCAATGCCTATACTATGTGGACCTTAGTAATGCAATGTCCTAAACACCACCTCGCCCATGACAATTTGTGTTGGCGAAAAATTTACAAATTTATCTTGAAGGGGTGTCTTGGGGGAATTTTGTTATAGCTTGAAGAAATAAAAGATATATTACACATTCATCAAACTTCAAAAAATATCCCCCAAGACCCCCATTTTAGATAAATTTGTACATTTTTGGGTAAGATAAATGTCACAGTCTATGTGGCGTTTAGGACATTACATTACTAAGGTCCTCACTTACAATCTTAGATATAAATTAATGGTTAATATTATAAACTTAAAGAAATAATTAAACAAAATATTAAGGTAGCGTTGCCTCCAATACTTCTGAACACCTAATCATTCAAAACACGTAGGCCTAAGTAAATACTGCTATGTATAACCTATGAATCCTAATACAGTATTGTTGCGCTGTCACTTATACAAATTTGGGAACCCCGTATGTTTTTCTTTAAGGGAGCCCACCTCGCTTTTTTTCTCTTTCTCTCCCTATATCTTTGGCTTGTATCCATTCGGCCCCATTCAGCCTACTGTTTCAAGACGTTTACCCCCATCCAGGTGTCAAAATCTTCCTGGCGAGCGATAACGAGCCAGCATATATACAGTATATTTTTGTGTTGACAGCAAGCTAAATTTGTAAATTTTTCGATAGAAATATGTCTCCGGCGAAGCCGGATTTCTCCATACAATGCTGGCTCGCTATCGGTAGCCAGGAAGAAATTGACACCTAGATGGGGATAAACGTCTTAAAACAGTTGGCTGAATGGGGCCGAATGGATACAAGCCAGGGAAAGATAGAAAAGGAGAGAGAGATAAACAAAAAACCGGGGACCCCCCTTATGCAATACAACCATCGGGATTGATTTATGCATATCATCTGCTTTATAATAAGTGATGTACATGGATTTATTATTAATGAAAGACAAATACATTATAAATCAGCTTAATTACATATACTAACACAACGAACAATAGACGAAGTACACAAACTTTTATGAGTAACTGTACGCCTTTTTCGTCCGGGGAATACTGAAAGCAACTGTAATGCCCTCGCAAAAATCCCGCCACCCAAATACTCTGCTACCCGAGTTGACGTTTGGGATAGTGTAAATAGCCATGATGGTGAAGTCTAAGAAATCCATCACGTGATGATATCCACGAGACTATCAACCTGGTTCTTTCAAGGAGAACTAAGGTTACTATCTTATTAACGTCCGAGGTGGCAGAGTGGGTTAGCGCGCGGACCTGGGGTGACCGGACCTACTGAGGTCACTAACCACGGTTCGAATCCCCGCGCCGGCTGGAGATTTTCGGGAGGGTAAATTCCCTTCGTTCACCCGACATTTCAGCAACTGTACATCACTATACATTATCATCATTACCACAATTTCCAGTGTCAACATAATACTTAATATTACCGTTTGACTAGGAAGTTTGAGAGAAGAATGCATGAAACCATATATGTTAAGGCAAAATATAGAATTTAGAAGGAACATGAGAAAAGTTGTAAAATAAAAATGAAAATTAAGTACTGGAAGAGGTTGAAAGCTTCAAGTATTTGGGAGCTGTATTATGCAAATATGGTCAAATGGAGAGCGAGATAAAAGAGAAAAATGCAAGGGAGAAACGTGATTGGAGAACTTGATAGTATTCTCAAAGGAAGAATGGTTAGTCAGGAAGTTAAAAAGTCACTGAGAAACAGTGTGCTGCTCCCAACACTATCGTATGGAAGTGAAACATGGACAGCAAGTGACGAGGACCTCTCCAAACTGAGAGCTGTGGAGATAAGCTTTTTCAGAATGGCAGCTGGTGTGAATAGGCTAGATGGGACAAGTAATAGATAGGGAAGTGTATGAGTCCTTTGGAATGGAAGAGCAAGCTTTAGGCATTGATTGTGGAGTGGTTGAGTGGATAAAGAGAAGTACTTTGAGGTGTCATGTTCAGAGAATGGATGAATACAGAATGCCAAGAAAGATAGATGGGAGTCAGGTGAGTGGAACAGCTAGTAGTGGAAGACCACCTATGGTATGGGAAAAGAAAGTGCAAAAATATATTGAAGAAAAACTTCCACATAGTGGAAGGGGCATTGTGGCACGGGCAAAGGAGGCATGTCTTGACAAAGTAGCCTGGAAACGTTTCTGTCATTGCCATCCTTTAGCGGGGGTTTCCCAGGGGGAAAGAAGGCGTCGGAGATGATGATGATGACTAGGAAGTCTATATATATTTGTCTAGCTACCATCAAACGATTTAAATTTATTTAGGTTCTTATGTATTCATAGGGTTGTACAATTATCTCCTTTAACCCTTTCCATTATAGCTACCATGGACGATTTCATCCAGCTTAGGAAGAGAATGTCAGGGTGCAGTCTATTACATTCCAACGTCTTTTACCTCTTTCTACCAATCCAAACAAATCATTAGTGTAACAGTCTTTCCTCTTTAAGATAGCATACAATATAATGAATAGTAACTTAACTTAATTCCTTGCCAGCTTCTTCTTCTTTACCCACTATAAACTCTCAACTTGATAACTGTTTTCACCTAATGAATTTGGACCATTGGTATTAGGCAAGACATCTGATTTACATTAATCCCTTAACTTTATATGAAACGAGTTGAACACTATTTTCTTATATGAACACTTAGTTGCTAAACATTGGAACACATCTGTATTTTTTCCAGTAACACACACATACACATACACACACACATTATCTCTCTCTCTCGTCTGCAATCAATATACACACATCCTGTATATACTGTATGTACCTCTGTGTGTGTGTGTGTGTGTGTGTGTGTGTGTGTGTGTGTGTGTGTGTGTGTGTGTGTGTGTGCTAGCTAATATAATAAAGTTGAAGTCACTGTATAATTTTACAGTATATGAATACAGTAGACAGTAGAGTATATATTAAGATATTAATGCATTAGTTATATACAAGGGTTATATATTGTATATATATCGAGCAGGGCAATTCCCAGGGTAGGACTCATAGGTATGTGATAAGGAGTTGCTGGAACTCCTGTTTCATTTGTCTGGCTTCTCTCACTGTTTCTGTTTGTGTATCACCTACACAGAGTGTAATCCAGCTAGCTCTCACATAAACCTCCTCTTCCTATTCATTTCACTGCAGTAAACGAGCACACTACACTTCTTTCCAACTACCATACAACATGTTTAAAAATGGTGACACAATACCCTGCCTCGGAGTCCCCAGGGGGGAGTTGAGGGACCGTAAATACCCCCAAACTCTATCGTCCTTCACCAGACAACCCATTGAAATGCTCTGGACCACGGCCTGTCACTCTTACTATCAATTTCTGTAACATTCACAGCCTTTCCTCTAACTTCCTCTGTTGAACACCACCTCTCCTCCAACAAACCTGATTTTTCTTTCCTCACCGAGACTCGGGTGTCTGAAGGTACTGCCAGTAGCCCCTTCTCTGTATGGTCCTACTTTCTCTGTCCTAGTTTCCAAGCCAAAGGTGGATGTTAAGTGTATGTGCACAACAAATGCACTTGCTCTCATGTTCCTGACTTCGACTCTTCTGAATTTAAAACTCTACAGCTCAAACTTTCCTGTCACTCTCAAACTAAATATTTGTGTTGTCTATCTATCCCTTACCTCTACTGACTTTCCTAAACTCTTTGACTATCTAAACTCTAAAGTGGAACACATTCTATCAATCTTCCATTTTTCTAAAATCTCCATCTTAGGAGATTTCAATGTTCACTACTGCCACTGGTTCTCCTCTCATTTCACTGTCCAACTTGGTAAACAAGCGTACATCATTCTTCAGCAGTACTTCTTTGATTACCCATGGAATTATTTTTGTTTCCGTGGCCGGGACCCTCGGAGTGTGCTGAAGCATCACTGAGGTAATAATCTTGGGCATGGAGGCATACATTCCATTTTCCTTCTCTCAGTCTAATGCACATATTTTTTGGTTTACTCACGCTTGTCCTACTGCTGTCCACAACAAGGAAGAAGCATTAAAATGGTACCTTCATCTTCAAACTCAAGAATCTCGTAATTTATATGTTTCTGCCTGGAATCAAGCCAAATCTGACTCGCCAAAAGCCCTTTCATCAATAATAAATTTTCTGAACTTTTATACTCTAGATCTTCCCAGGATTTCTGGCATCTAGCCAAAAACCTCTCCAACAATTTTACTTCCTCGCCTTTCCCTCCTCCTTTCCACTCTGACGGCACCACGTCATTTCTTTCTCTGAAAAAGCCGAACTCTTTGCTCAAAATTTCGCTAAAACCTCAACCTTGCATGATTACAGTGCTGTTCCTCCCTCTCCACCCTTCCTCTTTCTTACTTATGCCAAATATCCTAATAACGTCTTAGGATATACGGACTGGATGGTATTCCTCCTGTTGTACTCAAAAACTGTTCTTCTGTGCTGATTCCCTGCCTAGGCAAACTCTTTTGTCTGTCTTTGCTCTAATATCTTCCCTTCTTGCTGACCGTTCACTCTCATTTAACCTGTCCCAGCCCTCCAACTATCGTCATATTGCTCTCATTTCTTGCATCTTTAAAGTTTTTGAAACTCTTCTTATTTCAAAATTTCTGAAGCATTTGTTTTCCCATAATCTACTTTCAGAATGCCAGTATGGTTTCCTTAAGGCCTGCTCTACTGGAGATCTTCTATCTTATGTTACTAACTCTTAGTCATCCTCCTTTCGGGACTTCTGAATTTTAAAGCAGTCTAAGTCATAGGATGAAGGAAAGATTAATTAAGGGAGAGAGTTTTAGAGTTTACTTGTTGAGTAAAAGAAAGACTGATAAAATGTATTAATTCTTGGGATGGAGAGTTGGACAGAATAGGAGTGGGATTGTGTTGCAAGGCGGGTGCCTCACACCCACCGCAAGGGAAGGGATATGCATTGGGAGAGATCTGAAGAACACTAATTGTTGTAATAGTGATAGAAGAGTGAAAGAGATGCAAGAGTAATTGATAGTCTTGTGGAGGATTGTGATGGGTAGACAGAGGGAGAAATTAGGTCTTAGATGCATTGAAAGTAACAAGATTTTCTCTGCCCCAATCAGAGATAATTGATAGATCAGAAGATAAGAGTTCCATGGCCTCATCACATGACTTTTGGAGTGATTGCTTGCTGGGTTGTTGTGAAAAATTACTTGAATAGTGTAAGGTAAAGTCATCAGCATATGAGTGGATGGGACTAGATGTACAGTTGAGGAGATCATTACTGAATATTAGAAAGAAAACTGGAAACAGGACAGAACCTTGAGGAACACCGGAGTTGATAGGTTGAGGAAGTGAGTGATGGCTGTCAACAACTGAAGCTATGGAACGGTCAGAATGGAAATTAGAGACAAAGGCACAGATAGAGGGATAGAAACCGAAGGAGGGTAGTTTGGAAATTATATATTTGTGCCAGACTCTATCGAAGGCTTTCAATATGTCTAGCGCAATAGAATAAGTCTCGCTGAAGTCCCGAAGGAAGGATGACCAAGAGTTAGAAAGATAAGCAAGGAGATCACCAGTAGAGTTGCCCTTAACCCGTTGAGTACTGTAGGATACAATAATAAAAGTCCCCAGCAGTCCCAAGCACTGTGGCGAAAATGGCAGGAGAGACCACCTTTTCACCTCAAGAGATGAGGCAAGACTGGATCTCTCACTTTTTTTTTTTACAAGGCTTAAAAAAAAAAAAAAAAAGGCCTAAGCCTTGTACAGGCAGTTACAAGACCAATACATTACTGACGAATATACTTGGGCCTGGGGCTGGGGAGTTACTTATCTACTGACGAATATACTCGGGCCTGGGTCTATAAAAGTTAAGGAAACCATATACAGCAATAATATTGCACCATATGCACATACTTATCTTGCATAAGGAACATGTGAACATTGAAGAGCCAGATAATAGATGTAAAGAGCAAATATCCATTGAAAAACCAGTTACTGTGACGAGAGCGTGTATGAGAGGTGGGAAGCGGCACGGCGCACCTCCGCTCTCTTCAGAGGCCCAAGGCACACTGAGTGAGACAGACTTGCTCTCACTGCGAGAGCGAGGGGGGGGGGGTAGTGGAGGGATAGCCTCCAGAAGCATATCCATACTCACATCACCCACTGATCCATCCAGTCACTTAAAGACAATGCCTAGCTACATGCACGGACCCCTGAAGTCCATTCCTCAGAAACCCTCCCTCCCAATGAAATTAATGAAAGCATGTGATCAAGCAAACTATTCAATGAATGGCACCCTGCTGATTGTAGACAGAGAAACAGATTTGGAAGTAACAATATCGAGTAACTTAAAGCCTAGTCAACAATGTACAGGAGTCGTTAAAAGGGCAAGCAAAATAATTGGCTTTGTAGGCAGATCATTCAAGCAATTCCTTACAATTCCTTTGTCTGCCCTCTTTTGGAATATTGCATTCAATCTTGATGCCCTTACTATCAAAAAGATATAGACAAATTGGAACGAGATCAATGCAGAGTTACCAAAATGATACCTTGATACCTTGTCTTAAAATGTCAACCTGTGGAATGGGCCCCATCGAAATGTAATTGACTGCTGCACCGTTGCTTCTCTTAAACTTAGCTCGCATTGATAAAGACCTTGCCTTAAATACACGACTGACTGCATTTGTAAATTAATAACTTTCTCTCTCTCACAGAGACAACGAGGATCATTGCATTGACAATCATTAAATAGCTGCTAAGATTCTACTGTCTTTTCTCAGATACATGAAGGATCACTTTCAACTTTGTTATGTTACTGACCTATTTGTCCCCTATTAACATACCCTAACCCTGCCATGGACACTATTCCCAGGGGAGTATTTCCCATTCCTATGTTCCCTTACCCACTCTGAACTATTGTTCGACACTTTGGGCAGCACTGATTTAGAGTGCAAGCAGCCTCGAGGGGTCCCCAGATCTGTTGTTGCTTGACTTCCTTTGTACTCCTTTATACTTTGTATCGCATATTGTTTGCATGTGTCGGAAAGTTCCACCCATACCACACTTCTTCACAGGGTAGAGTCAAAAGCATTTTGTCTCATCAACTCACTTCCTCTTACTAATTCCTACAATCTCTGGCTACACGCCGCAATGTTGCATGTTTCTCACTATTCTACCGCTATTACAATAATCAGTGTGCTTCAGAACTTTCTCAGTGTATACCTCCTCCCTTATGGAGAGTGGGGGGCATCCGCCTTTCAACACACTCTCACCCCTATTCTGTCCAACTCTCTAATCCAAGAGTGAACCGATTTTTCCCAGTCTTTCTTCTACTCAACCAGTAACCTTTGGAACTCTCTCCCTCAATCTGTCTTTCCCTCATCCTATGCCTTAAACTGCTTCAAGCTGCGTGTGTCCAGACATTTTGACTCAAACGTACCTTGAATTTGGCTCTCTATCACTCTCTCAACTATGGGGATATCTTCAGGACAATCAGATAAATCGGTGTCGATGGAAAGACTAGCTCTACCACTCTATCATTGGTGGAGATAATACTTAACATCACCTCTGTTTAATTGCTTATAATATTGATGGCACTTATCAATCACATATATCATTGGTGGCACTATTCAGTGGCATAAAACATAGGTGCACATAATATATTATTCAATTGCTTAGAACATTGGTGGTACTATTCAATCACCTAAACTTTAACCTATGCAACTGACTCCTACTCCTCCTCCTCCTCCTCTGCAAACACCTCGGCAGATAGTGGTCTGGACTTAGGGGACTTGGGCCGGACCGGCCGGTCATGAGCACTGAAGGTGAAGGACTTCTTGATCTTACGCAACCTCTTGGATCCCACCCTCTTGGCCCTATCCAGCCCACCTAGACCATACGACCGTGACCTGCCGACGGTACTGTGACCTTCGTTCAAAACTTCCAAGCTACTGTGACAGTCGTCCTCGCTGTCCTGCTGGTTGTTAGGTATGATGCCCTCGAAGATGTACTTACTCTTCTGGGTATCCATGGAGACGGTGGAGTTGATGGTGTTGTAAGTGCGGGGCTTCTTGCCGGAGTAGTCACGCATGTTCAGGTCCGCTCCTTCAGATATGAACAAGAAAAGGGAGAGAGAGAGAAACAATGTCATTATATACAACACCAACAAATATATCTTCATAATAATCACTGAAATTATTACTATCGTATCTGAAATCATCATTAATAATACAAAATATATCAACACTATTTACCATAATCATTATGATTACTTCTTAAAAAAATATATACAGTATATATTAAGAATTGAATCAAAAGTATATAATCATGAGTACTTACTTCATGATCTAAAAATATTAATTAGTGATTGCCTACAAACACAGTGACTAAATAAGAAATATATACTGTATAGGCCTATATACTGTATAGGCCTATATACTGTATAGGCCTATACAGTATATACCTGTACATAAACAAATCCATATCTATAAGTAATATTTTGTATAAAGGCTTAGCTAACCTTCTCATTATAAGGGAATTTCTGCCTTATATATTCAATCATATGACTATAACGAATTCCAACCATTTTAAAATCATATGCAACTCTACCTGGTCAGATTGTCAAAATATGGTGTATACGGGAAAGGCGAAGGTCCTCATAAGAGCCAAGGCCTAAAAAAAAAACTTTCAAAGCACCCCACTGGCACTCAAAATAAAGCAATATGTGATTAGGTGAGATATTTTCCCCCCATTACTTTCTATCACTCCTACATATGTGTCACCCCCCCTTCCCCCCCTCCTCAATTAACAGGTTTTTTCCTCGTATTCCCCCTTTTATCAAGTAATTTTCGGCGCAAATTTCCCTCATGCGGTCTCTTTAACCCTCAACCAACGGTGAACATCATATGACGGGAGAGAGAATATTGGCCACCCCTGTGGTGCCCATCATATGACGGGTGCCATTTTGAGGACGTTATGAGCTATGAGAGAGAGTCTGCGTGTTGGAGGGACGAAAGCCGGCTTCAAACCGCTCGCCACCACCTTGGGGCGGTCACCGACAGGTACTGTGTCTCGTTCCCACCTCCGTAGCTCACGTATCCGGGAAAAATACCTTATTTTAGGGTATTTTCACCTCCGGTTAATCGATCGTTGCAAGAGAATCCGTGGTCGTACAAGGATGATTCAGGTGTCATTGGAAAGCTCTATTATCGCCCTTCCACGGATATATAATTGTATTACGCTCTGGCTCTTGCTTATGCATGAAAGAGAGCATGGAATGAAGTTCGTTTTCGGTAAATATACCCGTCCAGCAAAACGGTCTTGTTGTTGTTGTTGTTGCTGTTCCCCAGGCTGTCTGGCCGAACAGCCCCATGGTCCCGAGCAAGGCCAAGGCCATAAACGAGCGGCCCCACAAAACTCTCCCTACTTACCACTAATAAAGCCCGGGTGACCGAAGCCACTCCAAGGCGAGGATCTGAGGAGGGTGCGGAAACGCCCGAGAAATCAAAGCCCCACCCAAGGCCCTGTGCCCCTCATCAATTATGAAGGGAAAATTGAGGGTTAAAGGAAAATGTGACACTTTGGCTACCAGTCTGCCAACCTCTAGATTGGCAGTAGGGAGGCCAATCCACGGAAAAGATGCCGTCACTTGAGATCTAGAAAATATTTAAGTAAAAGGAACAGTCAGAGTAAGCTATGGGTATGGCAGAGATCGCTCAGCTCTCACTCTGATAGACCAGCCCATCACCAAACACGGTCTTGTAAACAAGCATGCCCGCTTTTATGGAGTTAACACGGGCGAGGCAGCTAAAGATCCTTGCAACAGAGAGACTTCTCTTGCAAGGCGTCAGTGCCGCTTTGGAGCTATGAGAGGGAGGTTATACGCCACCCCGGCTCTCACCTCATGATACGACCGGGTGGCAATAATACGTCTTTTTGACCACCCAAATGCTATTCCCACATATTTTATTGCTCTTAAATATTAATACCTTCATATTAAACGTAAAATAAGTGCATATGTTTAGTGGTAGGTAATTAGTTGTAGTAAGTGTAATTCCTGGCTAGAAAAAAAAAACCCATTTGAGGATGGGCCTTTATTATGACAAAACGTTTCTTTTTACAGCTGCATAATAAAGGACCATTCTCAAAGGTTTTATTTTTGTTTTTTAGCCATTTTGTCCTTTTCTAATCTACAGTGTAATTCCTATATACACAACATAATTTGGATTTGTTTTTTGTATATATAATTGTAGCTATTATGGCCTGGCTTTTGGTATCCCTAACTAATGTATGCTGTAATTGACTGCCTTGTATATATTTAGTTTTTGAAAAGTATTATAAAATTACAGTATATGACCAGATTCCTACTCCAGTTACTTTAATTAAGCAACAATAATATTTATTTTTATTAGCTGATAAGTTTAATGATATTTATGTTAAATATGACAATTTTCGTCAGGAATGAACCAAAATACTTTCGTCTGGTGAAACATTTCAAATACCATAGCTCCGCGCTTCCCGGGTTAAGTATGCTACAAAAAAAATAATGAATCTTTTATGTGGTTAACTTCTAAACAATTAGATCACTAATGAAACAAAAAAGTTGCACCATCTGCTATCAGCTAATAAAAATAAATATTATTGTTGCTTAATTTTTTTATTTGTTTTTTTTTCTATGTGATTGAGGGAGGCAAAAGGCATAACTGCCTATAGCGAGTGCCTCCCCCATAGTTGAAAGAGTGACAGGGCCAAAATCAAGGGACGTTCGAGCCAAAATGCCTGGACACACGGAGTTTGAAGCAATTTAAGTCATAGGAAGAGGGAAAGACTGATTCTGGGAGAGAGTTCCAGAGCTCAGCTGTTGAGTAGAAGAAAGTTTGAGAGTAACGTTTCACTCTTGGGTTGGAGAGTTGCACAGAGTAGGGGTGGGATTGAGTTGCAAGACGGGTACCACGTGCCCTACGTAAAGGAGGTGGTATGCACTGGGATAGCTCTGAGGAACACTGATTATTATAGTAGCGATAGAATAGCGAGAGATGCAACATTGCGGCGGAGAGAGAGAGATTGCAGAGAGTTGGTGAGTGGACGGGAGTTAATGATACGAAAGGCCTTCCTTTCAACTTTGTCTAGGAGAGCGGTGTGAGAGGAACCTCCCCACACATGTGAACAATACTCAATACAAGGGCGCACTATGCCCCTGTACAGAGCAAGAAGCTGTGCAGGGGAAAAGAACCCCCTAAGGCGGTTGAGCACACCCAGCTTCTGGGAGGCTGCCTTAGCAAGACTGGTAATATGGTCCTTCCAAATGAGAGCAGAAGAAAAAGAGACACTAAGAATATTGAGAGAAGATGAAGGGTTGATTTTTGTATTGTTGAAGAATAAGGGATAGTCCGCTGGGAGATCCTGACGGGTAGATAGATGGAGAAATTGGGTTTTGGAAGCATTAAAGTTAACAAGGTTTTCTCTGCCCCAATTGGAAATAGTATTTAGATCAGAATTTAAGAGTTCTATGGCTTCATTACGTTTGTCGTTGAGGGATTGCTGGCTGGGGCATTCTGAAAAACTAATGGAGTAGTGTAAGGTTGAGTCGTCTGCGTATGAATGGATGGGAATTAAGGTACAGTTAAGGAGATAATTTATAAAAATTAGAAAGAGAATAGGAGATAAGACAGAGCCCTGAGGAATTAAAGTAACTAGAGTAGGAATCTGGTCATATACTGTAATTTTATAATACTTTTCAAAAACTAAATATATACAAGGCAGTCAATTACAGCATACATTAGTTAGGGATACCAAAAGCCAGGCCATAATAGCTACAATTATATATACAAAAAACAAATCCAAATTATGTTGTGCATATAGGAATTACATTGTAGATTAGAAAAGGACAAAATGGCTAAAAAACAAAAATAAAACCTTTGAGAATGGGCCTTTATTATGCAGCTGTAAAAAGAAACGTTTTGTCATAATAAAGGCCCATCCTCAAATGGTGTTTTTTTCTAGCCAGGAATTACACTTACTACAACTAATTACCTACCACTAAACAATGTAAGAAAACAATCTCGAAATTGTCTTGGTGTACAATTTTTCCTCAAGAACTTTAAGCACATAAATGGTTTTGATCTTGAGTTGAAAGGTTGTACTAATCAACGCACCAATTTACACAGAAAACTACTAATGCAGAACACTTGTATTGAAAATCTATGTTAAAGGGCTTAAGGGCAGGTCTCCACTTGAGGGATTTTTTTCTTGGCCCCTTTCTCCCTCATGTTTAGCCCCATTGCTTTTGATATTATAAAACGTTTGCCCCATTAGTTTAGCGATTTTAAGAACTTTCATCCCATATTAAGACCTTTCGTGCCATTCAGGTGTCGATTTTATCCTGGCGAGCGATAGCGAGCCTGTAATTTAAGAGGAACCGGCCTTCGGCCGGGACATTTTTCTACCGAAAAATGTACAAATTTATCTTGAAAGGGACTCAAGGGGGTGTAATTTTAAGCTTGATGGAGGTCTAGGGAACAAACTAAATACCTCCCCTTAACAGATCAGAACAATAATCAGCCCTAAGGCAGTAACAATAATCAGCCCTAAGGCAGTAACAATAATCAGCCCTAAGGCAGTAACATATAAACATTATTTTGCATCAAAGTACAACCATATAGACTAAGGCAGGTATAGGTAGCGCCAACGAACTTGACAATAATCTGGAACCCTTAACTTCTTATAACTCAAAATGAATTAAAGCAATTGGGCTGAAATTCCTATCATTTAGGAAGAGTCCACCAGGTAATAGGTGTGGATATTTACAGACAGTTTGCTTTAGGCTCTTTTGAATTACGAAGAGGTTATGGATCCAGATTTTTGTCAAGTTCGTTGGCGCTACCTATAGAAGAACTGTCGGTATCTTACCATAATGAACAAGTAGATCGAAGACCTCAGTCCGACTGTACATGGCTGCGATGTGGAGCGGTGCGTACCCCTGCAACACCAAACAATTACCACAGGAGATAAGTAACACCCCGTTCTTAACATTAATCATCAATTACAAACCCCAATGTACTTGAATAAACTAATGAAAGCATTATGGTCCTCCCGGGATTCCAACTCGGGACACCACACCCAGAACATAAGCACCTAAACCATTACACCATTACTTTATCAACTTTACTAAGATGCTACAATTTATCATCTAATCTATACTACCATTTTGATTCAACTTATAATATAATTTAGCTAATTTCAACTATTTTTAGGGGAAAAGGTTTATTTGTAAGTCCATTATTTCATATATAAATATTTGTTATTAGTTTCCTCCCTAGACCTCCATAAAAAAAAAAACATCCATTAGATTCCCCTTCTAGATTAATTTGTACATTTTTCGGTAGAAAAACCGGTACTTCCTAAATTACATACCTAAATAGCACAAAAGGTCTTAATATTGACAAGGAAATGGGGCTAAAGGTCTTAAAATCGACAAACTAATGGGACAGACATCTTAAAATCTGAAAACCAATGGGGGCTAAACATGAGGGAGAAGGGGGACCAGAAAAACGGCCCCTTACCCCTTAATCGGTTTAGGCATACCGTAAACTATTAATGGATATAACTTTTGACCATTTTGACTACACAGAAAATACCAGGGAATGGGCAGTCACTATATACTATAACTCTAAATTATAATAGTATATATGTTAAGCCGGTATCACACGAGAGCTTTTTTAGTCAACATTCGATAATCAAAAACATTTCTGGCATCATTTCTGGAATATTTTGCACTGGTATCGGACACTAGAATGATGGCAGATGAATTTAGGTAACCAAAAAATTATAAATATTGACCTAATAAGCTGCCAGACCAGTGTTGAGTATAAATTTTGAGTGAAAACGCGCTCGTGTGATACCAACTTTAACTTCATATTTACTGTATTTTGGATGCTATGAGGTTAAGGGATAACCACTTGAATAATTCAAGAATTAAGGAATCCCACCTCGCTGTTTTTCTCTTTCTCTCCATCTCTCTGCGGCTTGTATCCATGCGGCCCCATTCAGCCTACTGTTTTAAGACGTTTACCCCCATCCAGGTATCAATATTGTCCTGGCGAGCGGTAGCGAGCCAGCAGATATATATTTGTTTTGACAGCAAGCTAAATTTGTACATTTTTTGATACAAAAATTTCTCCGGCGAAGCCGGTTTTCTCTATACAAGGCTGGCTAGCTATCGCTCGCCAGGAAGAAATTGACACCTGGATGAGGATAAACGTCTTAAAACAGTTGGCTGAATGGGGCCGAATGGATACAAGCCAGGGAAAGAGAAAAAAGGAGAGAAAGATAAAAACAAAAGTCGGTGACTCCCCTTAATGGGGAATGTTTGTCTATGCCTGGGGTTGAACCAAACCATAATCCAGTTCCTACTCACTATACACCACAGTAGCTGCGCTGGGTTTACAATTATGTGGCCCAGGTTCTATCCCAGGCAGAAACACACAACAGTCCTTGAACAATCTGTCGGCTTCCCTTGCCTTTATTCAGAACCCCCTTTAATCTCTATAAATACAAGGTCTTTCATATGCTGAATAAAATGGCTGAAGCCCCTTTCCCAGTTTCAAGAACTGGATGGCGACATGTCCCGATCTAAATATCGTAGTGCGTCTTGAGAACTTGACCATGAATTATTTGTTACACTAACTTGCTTCATAATAGATACAAACTGCTACGAATTGCCTATGACAGACCTACGACCATAGTCATGAACTGCTAAGACAACTGTCCAATTCAAATGTCAACGGTGATTTACCCGTCTTCGATGACCTACGACGTTCCATAGGGATTGGGCCCATACGGGATTGGGCCCACGGGATTGGAACCTAACCTAACCTAACGTAACCTAAGTGGACCCAATCCCGTATGGGCCCAATCCCGTGGTCACCCCTACGACACCTACGATGCACCTGAGAATACCTAAAGAATAGATAATGCCTATAGTGCGAATATTGTGTACACCGTTCCTCTGGAGGTTGTTGTTCCCCAAGCTGCCTGGCCGAACAGCCCCAAGGCCCCGAGCAATTCCAAGGCCATAACCTAGTGCCCCCACAGAACCCTCCCCGCCGACCACAATAAAGCCTGGATGACCGAAGCCACTCCCATGGCGGGGGGCTGAGGAGGGTGCGGAAACACCCGGGAAACCAAAGCCCCACCCAGGGCCCTGTGCCCCTCAGCAATTATGAAGAGAAAGTTGAGGGGCAAGGGAAAAATGTGACGCTTTGGCTTCCAATCTTGGTAGATTGGGAGGTCAATCCACGGAAGAGACGCCGTCACTTGAGATCTAGAAAATATATAAGTTAAAGGAAAAGTCAGAGTAAGCTATGGGTATGGCAGAGATTGCTCAGCTCTCACTCTGATAGACCAGCCCATCACCACTCCTCTGGAGGTAATAGTGTATGGTAATATAATTCAGAATCGACCACAAATACGCCAATGGTACCCGTAAATTCAAAGCCGAAGTAACACCCTTTCTTCTTTAATTAAGGGGGGTGACCTGCTTTTTTGATATTTCTGTCCTTTTCTCTCTTTCTCTGGCTTGTATCCATTCGGCCCCATTCAGCCAACTATTTTAAGACGTTTATCCCCATCTAGGTGTCGATTTCTTCCTGGCGAGCGATAGCGAGCCAGCATTATATGAAGAAATCCGGCTTCGCCGGAGACATTTTTCTATCGAAAAATTTACAAATTTAGCCTGCTGTCAAACAAAAATAAAAAATATGCTGGCTCGCTACCGCTCACCAGTAAACAATTGACACCTGGATGGGGATAAACGTCTAAAAACAGTAGGCTGAATGGGGCCAAATGGATACAAGCCAGAGAAAGATGGAAAAGGACAGAACAAAAACAGGTGACCCCCCTTAAGTGACCCCCATATACTTAACGTTCTCTATGGAGATTGAGTGAGCTTGTACCTGTGATAATCCGTCCTATTGAGTGAGCTTGTACCTGTGATAATCCGTCCTATTGAGTGAGCTTGTACCTGTGATAATCCGTCCTATTGAGTGAGCTTGTACCTGTGATAATCCGTCCTATTGAGTGAGCTTGTACCTGTGATAATCCGTCCTATTGAGTGAGCTTGTACCTGTGATAATCCGTCCTATTGAGTGAGCTTGTACCTGTGATAATCCGTCCTATTGAGTGAGCTTGTACCTGTGATAATCCGTCCTATTGAGTGAGCTTGTACCTGTGATAATCCGTCCTATTGAGTGAGCTTGTACCTGTGATAATCCGTCCTATTGAGTGAGCTTGTACCTGTGATAATCCGGCCTATTGAGTGAGCTTGTACCTGTGATAATCCGGCCTATTGAGTGAGCTTGTACCTGTGATAATCCGGCCTATTGAGTGAGCTTGTACCTGTGATAATCCGTCCTATTGAGTGAGCTTGTACCTGTGATAATCCGTGCTATTGAGTGAGCTTGTACCTGTGATAATCCGTCCTATTGAGTGAGCTTGTACCTGTGATAATCCGTCCTATTGAGTGAGCTTGTACCTGTGATACTCCGTCCTATTGAGTGAGCTTGTACCTGTGATAATCCGTCCTATTGAGTGAGCTTGTACCTGTGATAATCCGGCCTATTGAGTGAGCTTGTACCTGTGATAATCCGTCCTATTGAGTGAGCTTGTACCTGTGATAATCCGGCCTATTTGCGACCAATATGAACTGAAGACTCCGTGTTAATTAAGGAGTAATAACATTTATATTATTAACCGTGTTATAGTCATTAATCACTGCCATCATAGTGATTCCTCAGTGTTTCAATTGGTGTTTGCTAATTACGAGAAATCACTTATGTTGTACGTATTGATCTGTGTTAAGGGGAGATTTCCACTTGAGGGATTTTTTCTCCTTTCTCCCGCATGTTTAGCCCCATTGTTTTTCTAGTTTTAAGAAGTTTGCCCCATTATTTTGACGATTTTAAGAACTTTCAACCCATTTCTGTCAATTTCAAGACCTTTCGTGCCATTTAGGTGTCGATTTTATCCTGGCGAGCGATAGCGAGCCTGTAATTTAAGAGGAACCGGCTTTCAGCCGGGACATTTTTCTACCGAAAAATTTACAAATTTATCTTGAAAGGGGCTCAGGGGGGTGTAATCTTAAGCTTGAAAGATATCTAGGGACCAAACTAAAAACCTCCCCTTAATCTTGTGCGTATTAGCTAAAGCACTTGAAGCCATATTATTTTACTGTTATGTTAATATACCGTATTACTATCTAAATGTTACTCTGTGTCATACTTGTCCTGTTGCATGCCTATAAATATACATTGGGTTAGTTTCATTCCTTGCCCAGTTAAGAAACACCATCTTATAGTGTCATTCAAACCCAGTACAAATCCTGGTATAACAAGGAGGTACTTTGAACGTAACTGTAAATATGCCGACAACTGATTAACGGGGGGTGACCTGCTTTTTGTTATTTCTGTCCTTTTCTCTCTTTCTCTGGCTTGTATCCATTCGGCCCCATTCAGCCAACTATTTTAAGACGTTTATCCCCATCTAGGTGTCGATTTCTTCCTGGCGAGCGATAGCGAGCCAGCATTATATGAAGAAATCCGGCTTCGCCGGAGACATTTTTCTATCGAAAAATTTACAAATTTAGCCTGCTGTGTAACAAATATAAAAAATATGCTGGCTCGCTACCGCTCACCAGTAACAAAATGACCCCTGGATGAGGATAAACGTCTTAAAACAGTAGGCTGAATGGGGCCAAATGGATACAAGCCAGAGAAAGATAGAAAAGGACAGAACAAAAACAGGTCACCCCCCTTAACGGCCTCATTGTCAAAATACATACAATCCAGCGAAATAAAACGAAGCATGTCCAGATCTTAGTTGAACTGTTCATATTGTAGTAGTACAGAAGCTGTGTAATGTTATATGCAAATAATAGGTTAACACTACTAAAGAATGATGTAGTATTTCAGTGCTATGATATTAACCCCGTCAGACTCATATGACGCAGAGGTTGCCAGATTAGCAATAAGAAATAGTTCTCTCACTCTTATAATTACCTCTCCAAAATTAGTTTTCTGCCCACAGCTAACTCAAAGACAACTGCAGAGGTTGAAGTAACTAAACTAAAGGTTTCTAAATACCCCTGATGGTAACAAAGGCTTTAAGGTATCCCTAATCGGCTCAAAATCGCGTCATATGTCGGAGAGGGTTAATATATAAGACTTGCATTATTGGAAACAACATCCAATCTGTTTTATTCTACTTACTAGGGATCTCTCAGTCAAAGGATAAATTGAGGTAGTATAGCAGACAGTAGCAGTATACCCTATGATTCTTAGAGGTCAATCCAAAGCTGAATATAATTGTGCAACGATCTACCGCAAGCAATAAATATATGCAACATAATTTCGGCTTCCAAGTTTCAGTTAGGTATCGAAAAAAAAAAATCAGTAGGCCTATAGCAGGGTTGGGTATGTATTTTTTTTCAGCAATATGTGAATAGGGCGTTAGTTTTAGGTTGACAAATTTCAGTTCAGTATTTCAACATAAAAGATACGGCAACACATCTTAGGTTACTCAGATTAGGGTATGCAGTATTGGCTCTCAAGTAATACAAAACTTTCGGGGAGTTGTTGTTGTTCCCCAGGTTGTCTGACCAAACAGCCCCAACGTCCCGAGCAAGGCCAAGACCATAACCAAGCACCCCCACAGAACCCTCCCAGCTTTACCAGGCCGCTCCCAGGCGAGGGGTTGAGGAGGGTGCGGAAACGCCCGGGACACCAAAGCCCCACCCAGGGCCCTGTGCCGCTTAACAATTATGATTGGAAAGTTGAGGGGCAAGGGAAAAAATTGAAGGTTTTAGAAGAATGAAAGGGAGGAGGTAGATGAGGAGGAGAGAGGGTGCAAGTTGGAGGAAATGGTGGAGGTAGAAAGGGAGAAGGGAGGGGGTGGAGGACATAATAGAGAAAGAAAAGGAAGAAATGAAGTAGGTAGAAGAGAACAGAAGAAAAAATAACAGGAAGGGGAGTTATGTCTATTTGCATAACACCAAATATATCCACAGAGAAAAGCAACAAAGTGGATCACTCAGTAGATTCTATTTTCGACGGAGACAAAATCATCATCCCTTTAAAGGTGGGGGTGCATGGGTTGAGATAAACATGAAATAATAATCGCCAACCTGCACAAAATTATCTTGCAAAATGCAATGGCACCGAAATAATTATTAACAATGGTATAAAGGATTTTGTGGATCATCTACACCGGACCTGTGACGTCATTGGAGTGCAAATCGGCCGCCATTTAAAGCAGGTATCACACGAGCACTTTTATCAGCAATTCTGGTCTGGCAACTTATGTGTTTGAACTTTTATAAGAATTCTGGCGTGTAAATTAATACCTCTGTAATCTAGTTTCTGATACCAATGCAAAGTCTCCCAAAAGTATAGAAGGAGAAAATATGGCCACAGAAAACTGACGATAAAGCTCTCGTGCTATACCGGTTAAGGGGAGATTTCCACTTGAGGGATTATTTTCTTTACCCCTTTCTCCCTCATGTTTAGCCCCATTTGCTTTTAAGACGTTCGCCCCATTAGTTTGGCGTTTTAAAGAACTTTCGCCCAATTTATGTCACTTTTAAGACCTTTCGTGCCATTTAGGTGTCGATTTTTTCCTGGCGAGCGATAG
The DNA here is from genome assembly GCA_032716605.1 of Paralithodes platypus. Lineage (NCBI taxonomy): Eukaryota > Metazoa > Arthropoda > Malacostraca > Decapoda > Lithodidae > Paralithodes > Paralithodes platypus. The sequence continues at coordinate 50,199,903 of CM064502.1, forward strand.
CGAGCCTGTAATTTAAGAGGAATTGGCCTTCGGCCGGGACATTTTTCTACCGAAAAATGTAGACATTTATCTTAAAAGGGAGTCAAGGGGGTGTAATTTCAAGCTTGATGGAAGTCTAAGAAACACACTAAAAACCTCCCCTTAACGCCCACAAGCCCTGCACTAAATACAATCAACAACCCTTTAACAAACAAAAGAAAAGAAATAAAAGAAAAAAAGCGCATCGCGGGAGGGGAGGCATGGGGGGGAGGAGGGGAGCTATGAAGAAGGAGAAAAAGGTACCGCGAACAGAAAGGAGGGTGGGAAAGGAGTGGACAGAGAAAAGGGGATAGAAGACGAGGGAGATGAAAGAACAGGGTGGGAGAAGAGAAAGAGGGATGTGTGAGGAAGAAATATGGATAGAGATGGAAATATAGGAAGAGAAAGAGGGATGTGTGAGGAAGAAATATGGATAGAGATGGAAATATAGGAAGAGAAAGAGGGATGTGTGAGGAAGAAATATGGATAGAGATGGAAATATAGGAAGAGAAAGAGGGATGTGTGAGGAAGAAATATGGATAGAGATGGAAATATAGGAAGAGAAAGAGGGATGTGTGAGGAAGAAATATGGATAGAGATGGAAATATAGGAAGAGAAAGAGGGATGTGTGAGGAAGAAATATGGATAGAGATGGAAATATAGGAAGAGAAAGAGGGATGTGTGAGGAAGAAATATGGATAGAGATGGAAATATAGGAAGAGAAAGAGGGATGTGTGAGGAAGAAATATGGATAGAGATGGAAATATAGGAAGAGAAAGAGGGATGTGTGAGGAAGAAATATGGATAGAGATGGAAATATAGGAAGAGAAAGAGGGATGTGTGAGGAAGAAATATGGATAGAGATGGAAATATAGGAAGAGAAAGAGGGATGTGTGAGGAAGAAATATGGATAGAGATGGAAATATAGGAAGAGAAAGAGGGATGTGTGAGGAAGAAATATGGATAGAGATGGAAATATAGGAAGAGAAAGAGGGATGTGTGAGGAAGAAATATGGATAGAGATGGAAATATAGGAAGAGAAAGAGGGATGTGTGAGGAAGAAATATGGATAGAGATGGAAATATAGGAAGAGAAAGGGATAACTAAGGAGGGAGGGAGCAGGATTTAAGGGGAGATTTCCACTCGAGATATTTTGTTCTGGATCCCTTTCTCCCTCATGTTTAGCCCCAATGATTTTGAGATTTTAAAACACTCGCCCCATTTATTAAGAACTTTCGGGCCATTTCTGTCAATTTTAAGACCTTTCGTGCCATTTAGGTGTCGATTTTGTCCTGGCGAGCGATAGCGAGCCTGTAATTTAAGAAGAATTGGCCTTCGGCCGGGACATTTTTCTACCGAAAAATTTACAAATTTTATCTTGAAAGGGGGTCTAGAGGGTGTAATTTTAAGCTTGATGGAGGTCTAGGGAACAAACTAAACACCTCCCCTTAAGAGAGAAGTATGAAAAAGAGGAGCTCGTACGAAGAAGTATATAATGGGGAAGCATGGAGGCTATAAAAAGACGAGGGCAAAAAGGGGCATGGCGGAGGGTGGGAGGAGATAGAAGAGAAGAATGAAAGGGAGGAGGTGAGAGGGTGTAAAGAGGAGAAAGGAGAGGGAGAAGGACGAAATAGAGAAAGAAAAGGAGAAAAGGAGGAAGGAAAGGGAGTAGGTAGAAGAGAACAGACAATAAACAGGAAGGGGAGGAGAAAAGAGGGGAGAGACGAAGAAAAGAGGAAGTAGAAGAGGGAAGGGAGGAGCGGGTAGGGGAGGAGGTGAAACGGATGAGGTAAAAGAGGATAGAGAGGGGGAGGGGAGGAGGTGAAGAGGAGGGAGGAAGGGAGGAGATAACACGGGGGAAGGGAGGAGATAAAACGGGGGAAGGGAGGAGATAAAACGGGGGAAGGGAGGAGATAAAACGGGGGAAGGGAGGAGATAAAGCGGGGGAAGGGAGGAGATAAAGCGGGGGAAGGGAGGAGATAAAACGGGGGAAGGGAGGATATAAAACGGGGAAGGGAGAAGATAACACGGGGGAAGGGAGGAGATAACACGGGGAAAGGGAGGAGATAACACGGGGAAAGGGAGGAGATAAAATGGGGGAAGGGAGGAGATAAAATGGGGGAAGGGAGGAGACAAAACGGGGGAAGGGAGGAGACAACACGGGGAAAGGGAGGAGATAAAACGGGGAAAGGGAGGAGACAAAACGGGGGAAGGGAGGAGATAAAACGGGGGAAGGGAGGAGATAAAACGGGGGAAGGGAGGAGATAAAGCGGGGGAAGGGAGGAGATAAAACGGGGGAAGGGAGGAGATAACACGGGGAAAGGGAGGAGATAAAACGGGGGAGGGCAGGAGATAAAACGGGGGAAGGGAGGAGATAAAACGGGGGAAGGGAGGAGATAAAACGGGGGAAGGAAGGAGGTAAAACGGGGGAAGGGAGGAGATAAAACGGGGGAAGGGAGGAGATAAAACGGGGGAAGGGAGGAGGTAAAACGGGGCAAGGGAGGAGGTAAAAGGGGGGAAGGGAGGAGAAAAAAGGGGGGAAGGGAGGAGATAAAACGGGGGAAGGGAGGAGATAAAACGGGGGAAGGGAGGAGATAAAACGGGGGAAGGGAGGAGATAAAACGGGGGAAGGGAGGAGATAAAACGGGGGAAGGGAGGAGGTAAAACGGGGGAAGGGAGGAGATAAAACGGGGGAAGGGAGGAGATAAAACGGGGGAAGGGAGGAGATAAAACGGAGGAAGAGGAGGAATAGGAGAAGGTTAGAGAAGACAGGAAGGAGGAAGGGGTGGAGGAATAAAAATAAGATTATGAAGGGGAGGAGGAATAAAAAGAAGAGGCAGAATGGGAGGAGGATCACAAAGGAAGAGAATGGGGACAGTGAGGGGAGGGGTAGGGGGGGAGGGCTTGTTTGCAAGGCAACCGCCAGTTTATTCCCAAGTAAACTTTAATATCAGGTTCGGGCCGCACTTGGGGTGTTAATCTGATAAGTAGATTCAGATTAAATCCAAATATCCCTTGCATTATTGGGTAGGGTGAGCGAGAGGGAGGGTGTACCGGAGGGGAGAGCTGGGAATATTGCAAGGGGGAGGAGAGTATGGTGTAGTGCGAGAGAGAGTGAGAGAGAGCATGATATATTGTGGGGGGAGACAACAAGAGAAAATGGCATGGCAGATCTGAGGAGGAAAGGAGAGTATGGTGGAGTGAGAGAGCATGATATATTGTGGGGGGAGACAACAAGAGAGAAAATGGCATGGCAAATCTGAGCAGGTGAAACGTGAAAGGGAGAGAACAGAAACGAGCAGGCGCAAAAAGACCATCGAAGAGTCAAGTAGACATTACTGGGAGAGGGTAGGGGAGAGAAGAGCAGAAGAGATAGAAGGGAACGATGGAAGGAAAATAAGAGCGTGGGGGAGAAGATCGTGCTGCATGACGGAGAAGATAAATGAGTATGGGATAGCGAAGGGGTGAAGAAGAGTGCAAGGGAGAACAAATAAAGCAGGGGGGTGGGGGTACACATGGTAAAGTGCAGGAGAAAGAGAACAGGGAAAAACATGAAGCAAAAATATGAGGATCTACGAGAACTGAGATAACATTGAAGACAGAGCAGGAGAGAGGACGGAGGAGAGACTGCAGATGTAGGGAAGGGCAGGAGAGAGCAAATAGAATAGCATAAGGTACACTCGGATACCATAGTCTCTAGCCCACTCATAAATATTTCTGTACTTCACCTATTTTTAATTATGGAAGTATATCTCTAGAAACGAATTTATGAATATAATTATCAATAAATAAACTACAAAACTATATATACTATTTATTGAAAAAGCAAGTTTAATCCAAAAAATAATCTAGATAGTTATAATTGCATAAAGAAAAACATAGGGGGGTTCACAAATTCTTATGAGTGGGCAAGTGACTATGGTATCCGACTGTACAGTCGAGGCCATTAATTATAATACATATAATTTCGAAGCTATTCGGAATGAATTGGAACTTCTTCATAATCCTTGACGTGATAAACTTAAAAAAATATATACTACACACATATTAAATTAGCGTGCATAAGCTTAATATATCATATAATAATCAATACATGTTATATTCATATTACAATCTTGCAGAATCTTTAGGATTATTTTGTTTTTCATTATATATATTATTATTATTTTTTGTTTACCATCTATCTATCTATCTATTGCCTGACGCCGTGATCCCCGAAGGGGTGGCCACGAACGAACCGCCCCCATGCACCTCTGTCCCCAGTCAGTCGACGCCCCTCCCCCCAACCAGCACCGCCTTCGTTCATGTACTTCCTCACTCCATCCTTCCACCTCATATTCGGTCTACCTCTCCCCCTCTGTCCCTCCACCTCGCTCTCGTACACCCTCTTAGTCATTCTCTCGCTTTCCATACGTTCCATATGGCCGAACCATCTCAAGTTGTTCCTTTTCACACTTTCCAGCACATCTACCTCCACACCACACCTCCTTCTTACTTCCTCATTAGTCTGTCTATCCCTCCATGTAACTCCGCACGCACTCCTTAAGTAATTCATTTCCACTGCTCTCACTCTTGGTCTGAGTCTCTCAACCAACGTCCATGCTTCGCTTCCGTAAGTCAGTGTCGGGATTACCACACTGTCATGCAAGGACTTCTTCACTTCCATACTGACCACCCTATTCTTGTTACTGCTTTTAGCGTTCCTACAACCCTCTTCCCCTGTTGTACCCTCTCCCGCACCTCTTCATCCATAGTCCCATCTTTACTCAACACACTGCCCAGATACTTAAAAGAGTTGACGATCTCCATAGCCTGACCGTTCAGCTTCACCTCACACTCTGTGACTTCACCCCTTTCGAAGACCATAACCTTGCTCTTCCCCGTATTTACCTTCAAATTCCGTTTTTCGCACACTGTTCCAAACTCATTTACCAGACCCTGCAACTCCCATTCATTATCACTCATCAGAACTGTATCATCCGCAAACAGCAGTATAGGTAGCTTCCACTCAATTCCCTCCCTTTTCAGCGATACACCAACATCCACTGCTCTTGATAGTATTTCTTTCATAAACCCATCCATATATACAGTAAACAACCACGGGGACATCACACACCCCTGTTTCAAACCAACATTCAGGTCAAAGAACTCGCTCTGCTCACTCTCCACACGTACTGCCGCCTTTGCACCCTCATACATGCTCTTCACTGCTTTCAGCAACTTGCCCTCTACTCCGTATATTCTAAGTACTTTCCACAAACCTTCTCTATCCACTCTGTCATAGGCCTTCTCCAAGTCCATAAAGGCAACATACACCTTTTGTTTCTTCTCCAGATACTTCTCCACAACACAATTCAGGGTAAAAATCTGATCTACACATCCTCTTCCCTTCCTTCCCTTCCCAGTGGGATGTTTACCATCCCACTGATTATGTTGCAATCTTCTGCCTACTGAAATAACTATATGTAAAGAGCCTATCAAAAATATTTATTATTTAATGGGCTCTGTCACTGATAAATAATGTATATATCATGATGTAATTTACTGTGGCAAAATAAACCTAAATAACTATGGACACTTTAGCTAAACTGTTCATACATATTGTAAACCCAGAGCCATCGGCTTAAATACCCCACCACTAGATTAAGACCAAGGGTTGAGTATAGGGACACTTGCAGCGGATAATAAACAAAACAAAAGGGGAGCAGACAGGAGCTGTGGAGGGAGTGAGAAGTATGGCAATTATCGCGCCTCGGGCAGCATCGGAGTAATTTCCACATACATATTAATATGAAGAGCGAGAGAGGGGAAGAGTTAGTCTATCAGGCGGGGTGGTAGTGATGACATATTCCGCGACCACAGGCGAGCCAAACCCGACCCTCTCACACCCTTGCACAACGACCAATATCCCGCGACCAACACCCATTCTTTCGGCTTCGCTTATATTGCAAATCGCTTCTGCCATAATTAAAACGGGCAAAGTAAACGACCAATCAACCCGGACAAACGATGCAGCCAGGCAGTTAGCAACAATTGCAACGGGCGGTACCTGTGCTCGACACCCAATTCTTCAATCGTGTGTATGTGTGTGTATGTGTGTGTATGTGTGTGTATGTGTGTGTGTATGTGAAGGATGGGGATGGGGGGGTTATGTCGCAGTGAGGGCCCTCCAGCGTTTTGTTAACAGCTGCACCCCGGCCTAACGACCACCCTCACTCTAATTAAAACTGCCGGCTGTATAGTCTGTGTGCATATCCCTGTATGTGTGTGTGTGTGTGTGTTACTGTATTTGTGTCTGTCTATGCGCGTGTGTGTGTTTGTGAGTGTATGTTCTGTCTGACTTGCCCCGCTAGCATTCACAAACACTGCCAATATAATACTTGCACTCAATTGTAATATTTTAACCCAAACTATACCGGTGACGTCCTTTTCATTATATTCCGGCAACTATTAGACATTTTTATTCAGCTTAGGAAAGATCTCTAGCAATAATAAGGCTTCATACTATCTCAATCAACCCCTTAAACTACCACAGATCCTTCCTAAGCTGCACAATATAGTCTAATTATAGCTAGAATAAAAGATAACACACGTCGCTGGTACTCAAAGGGTTAACTAGAATGATTCCCTCAATATCACACACTAACGCAAACAAGCTGGTGAACATGAACGCATGCGTGAGTGTACATACAACGCACGCACACACAAACATACTAAGCAAGCACTGGCAGAGACTGGCACAGGGAAACACAAGTCATATATTACACCCATCAAATCATAAAGGCACTGTCCAGCGAGCGCACACACACACACACATATACAGTACAGTATATACACACACACACACACTCATTCACTCACACACACACACACTCTCTCTCTCACTCACACACACACTCCCTCTCTCTCACACAGACACGCACACTCTCTCTCTCACTCACACACACACTCTATCTCTCTCACACAGACACACACACTCTCTCTCTCACTCACACACACTCTCTCTCTCTCACACACACACACTCTCTCTCACTCACACACACACTCTCTCTCTCTCACACAGACACACACACTCTCTCTCTCACTCACACACACACACACTGCCCCTATCACCTAAATACAGAACAGTAACATAAGCGTATAAACACTACCATATCAACATCCACCACCGACATGTCTGATTACCGACAAACAATAATTTAATGTTCTTCACATTGAGATATCTTCCTATAGTCGGTATTATTCCAGCTGATGATAACTTGATAACTTAATATAGTAGGCTGAATGGGGCCGATTAGATACAACCCAGAGAGAGAGAGGGAGAGAAAGAGAAATATATCACTATCTTCATGGTCCTCACTACGAGTTTATGTGAGAGCCGCAATTGACCACTTGCGAGTTTTAGGCTATAAGGAAGTTGGAGCCGTGAACATCAATATTAAAGAAAAATGCAATAATAATGTGGGTTTCTGATGGATAAATAGTATAACCAATTTAGTTTTATGTATTTATAAATGTATTATGACCGTATTTTAGCTGATAATTGTGCTAAATATTGATGGCCACAGCTCCAACTTCCTTATAGCCTGAAACTCGCAAGTGATCAATTATAGCGTTTCCTTCTAGTAGGCCTCTAATAAATAATACTTTGTTTGTGGTTCTATTATTATAGTCCTTGGATCCGTATTTTCTACAGTCTGAATGATTCGCATTGTGACATCGAAGCAATTGTCGCAAAAAATGTTGTTTGTTCCCCCATTGCATTGTAAGCTTCGTGTGTTTTTGGTGGTGTCAATCCAACACGAACCCCGTGAAAAGTTAGTTTGCAATATCTGGCATTCTGGGCCCTTTTCCACTTGTATTTTAACCTTATACCTAGTGCACAAGTCCCTGGTAGTCATGTCTAAAGTGTTGTTTTCTTATTATTTCGGCTTTCTTTCTCGACACTGAATGCGAAGGGAAGGTGGGGGTGAAAGGGGACTGTTTATCAACGAATCAACAGTTACATAAACAGTCACACGGACATAATTATACCTACATTAAGGGGAGGTTTCCACTTGAGGGATTTTTTTTCGAACTTCCTTCTCCCTCATGTTTAGCCCCATTGCTTTTGAGATTTTAAGACGTTTGCCCCATTAGTTTGGCATTTTAATAACTTTCGCCCCATTTCTGTCAATTTTAAGACTTTTCGTGCCATTTAGGTGTCAATTTTTTTCCTGGCGAGCGATAGCAAGCCTGTAACTTAAGAGGAATCGGCCTTCGGCCGGGGAATTTTTCTACCGAAAAATGTAAAAATTTATCTTGAAAGGGGGTTTAGGGGATGTATTTTTAAGCTTGATGGAGGTCTAAGCGACACACTAGAAACCTCCCCTAAGGTGGTGACCTGCCATTTCTCTCTCTCTGGGTTGTATCCATTCGGCCCCATTCACCCTACTGTTTTAAGACGTTTATCCCCATCCAGGTGTCGATTTGTACCTGGCGAGCGATAGCGAGCCACCATATTTTGGATAATGAGTTAGAAATTTTGTTCCGGCAAAGCCTAATTTCTCCATAAAATGCTGGCTCTCTGTCGCTCGCCTGGAAAAACTCGACACCTGGATGGGAATAAATGTCTTAACAACTGTAGGCTGAATGGGGCCGAATTGATACAACCAAGAAAGAGAAAAAAAAACAGGTCCCCCCCCCCCCCCCCCTTACCCTAAACCAGAGCCATCATAGGTTTCTGGACAACGGAATGGAAATATATAGTAAAGGTGAGGCAAGTAATCAAATTTACCCTAGTGATACGACCTACGCCAAGGCCGATTTTACTCTCCAGGTACCCAGTTTAACGTATGGGTGGGACCAAGGTTAAGAGATACAACAGTTGTATCTCTTAACCTTGGGTGGGACGAGGCGAACACGAGAGAAGGCCTGCCCAATGGCCACTGAGCAATCCTGGTGGCTAACCAAGTTCTCAGTCTCGTGTGTTGATTGGTTGTAGGAAGCCACCCTGGACAACTCAACCAGGTTACCAGTTCACCTAGTAGCTCTCAACAAGTACCTCACCTTATTGGTTGAGTTGTTACGGAGTGCTATCGACTGGTTGAAATGATCTACGCTTAAGGGGAGATTTCCACTTGAGGGACTTTTTACTTGACCCCTTTCTCCCTCATGTCTAGCACCATTGCTTTTGAGATTTTAAGACGTTTGCCCCATTAGTTTGGTGATTTTTAAGAATTTCCGCCCCATTCCGTCAATTTTAAGACCTTTCGTGCCATTTAGGTGTCGATTTTATCCTGGCGAGCGATAGCGAGCCTGTAATTTAAGAGTAATCGGCCTTCGGCCGGGACATTTTTCTACCGAAAAATGTACAAATTTATCTTGAAAGGGGGTCAAGGGGGTGAAATTTTAAGATTGCTGGAGGAGTAGGAAACAAACTAGAAACCTCCCCTTAACTGCTATTGTTATCCTGTCACCTTCAATAAAGTCACCAAGCACACTTAAAGTCGGTTTCATAAGTGGCGTTATATATTCACAACACGGAATTATGTGTTCTAGTAAGATTTACCAGATCAAGCTGTTAACATTCCGGAACTAAAATTGTATAATAACACTTTCCTCCGGTATGTTAAGGGAACCCCCCTCGCTTTTTGTTTTTCTCTTTCTCTCCCTCTCTCTTTGGCTTGTATCCATTCGGCCCCATTCAGCCCCATTCAGCCTACTTTTTTAGACGTTTACCCTCATCCAGGTGTCAATATTTTCCTGGCGAGCGGTAGCGAGCCAGCATATACAGTATATATTTTTGTTTTGACAGCAATTTAAATTTGTAAATTTCTACTCAATACATTACGGGCTCGCTAATCGACACCTGGATGGGGATAAACATCTAAAAACAGTTGGCTGAATGGGGCCGAATGGATACAAGCCAGGGAAAGATAGAAAAGGAGAGAAAGATACAAAAAAGCCGGTAACCTCCCTTAAAAAGTATGTCCATTTTAATCCTGAAGAGCTTCGAGTGTTAGGAAGTTGTTTAATCCTGAAGAGCTTCGAGTGTTAGGAAGGTGTTTAATCCTGAAGAGCTTCGAGTGTTAGGAAGGTGTTTAATCCTGAAGAGCTTCGAGTGTTAGGAAGGTGTTTAATCCTGAAGAGCTTCGAGTGTTATGAAGGTGTTTAATCCTGAAGAGCTTCGAGTGTTATGAAGGTGTTTAATCCTGAAGAGCTTCGAGTGTTAGGAAGGTGTTTAATCCTGAAGAGCTTCGAGTGTTATGAAGGTGTTTAATCCTGAAGAGCTTCGAGTGTTATGAAGGTGTTTAATCCTGAAGAGCTTCGAGTGTTAGGAAGGTGTTTCATGACGTTTGTATAGCCAACAAGTTCACCGAAAACCTTGATGATAATTTACGTGAAATCTAGAGGGACAGGACATTAATGTAATACTTCTAGGACGTGAAACAAACGGGCTAGTACTGTAGAAACATACGAGGACTCACTCTCACTCTCACTCTCACTCTCGCTCGCTCTCTCTCTCTTCAGGAAAACGGATAGTAACTTAAAATTTCACAGTTTATGAGCAATCTGTCTGCGAAATATTTTGTATATTATACTTTAAAGAACTAGAAATACAAAGCACGGGTGTTTTTCCTATGTGGATGAGGGAGAGAAAAGGCAAAACTGCCTATGACGAGTGCCTCCCCCAGAGCTGAAAGAGTGACAGGGCCAAAATCAAGGAATAATTCCGAGCCAAAATGCCTGGACACACGGAGTTTGAAGCAATTTAAGTCATAAGATGAGGGAAAGATGGATTCAGGGAGACTCAGCTGTTGAATAGAAGAAAGATTGGGAATATTGTTTCACTCTTGGGTTAGATAGTTGCACAGAGTATGGGTGGGATTGTGTTGCAAGACGGGTGCTACGTACTCTACGTAGAGGAGGTGGTATATACTGAGAGAGCTCTGAGGAACACCCAGCCTCTGGGAAGCCGTTTTAGCAAGAGTGGTAATATGGTCTCTCCAAGAGATATCAGAAGAATTAACTATACCCTGTTCAAATCAATTTGGTATTTCAAATTTCATATAAACGTTGCCCCTGATTATTTCAACTTCTGGACAGCTTTTATGAAAAAGGTATTAATTTAGATTCAAGATCTATTCTTAATCTTTCATACAGGGTGATGATTTCCTGCAAAGTTAATATGAACGGAGTATAGCTAATTATCTTATTGACCTCTACAGGACATTGAAACCCCTCCACTAATACATTGACATAATGTAATCTAAACTGACTAGTTAGTCAAACGAACAACTCAAACACGGCCACAACCAGGACGGCCAAACACACCCCCACACACACAATACTGATTTGACATAGTTATAAAATTACCTCTGAATAAACCTATCCTTTATCTATCAATCTATCTACCAATTAATCTTTAAACACACACCAGTACCACACACAAGCGCCTATGAAATATTCTTTAAAATTAATCAAACCAAGTTCAAACAACTGGTATATTCAGGGGTACATACGATTGTACTAGCAAAACTAGATACGAGCCACGCAAAACGTTATCCCAGCTATTGTTTCACGATATATGTATACACAGGGATATCCATATCTTAGGGTAGTGGGAACGATACTGGCTGAACGATTGATATTTATACATTTACCCGTCACCTTTGGCTAATATTGTATTTATCTATCTATCTATAATTCTATATACTCAGGCCCAATCCCCATTTTTTTTTTTTTTTTTTTTTTTTTTTTTTTTTAATAATAATACTATCGACCAAAGAAGGAATTGTATAGGTCACGCTCGTCAGATCACCTCGCTTTTATTTTCTTTCTCTCCCTCTCTCTTTGGCTTGTATCCATTCGGCCCCATTCAGCCCACTGTTTTAAGACGTTTACCCCCATCCAGGTGTCAATATTTTCCTGGTGAGCGGTAGCGAGCCAGCATATATATACTGTATATATATATTTGTTTTGAAAGCAAGCTAAATTTGTACAATTGTCAATAGAAAAATGTCTCCGGCGAAGCCGGATTTCTCCATACAATGCTGGCTCGCTATGGCTCGCCAAGAAGATATCGACACCTGGATGGGGATAAAAGTCTTAAAACAATTGGCTGAATGGGGCCGAATAGATACAAGCCAGAGAAAGAGAAAAAAAGCAGGTCCCCCCCCCCCCCCCTTTAAAAACAAACTTGTGGGATAAACAGTTGACCGATATATAACGGTCATTGTTTTCAGATTACCAAAAACATTATCCCTTTCAATACACTAATGCATTTTACCCTTTTGTTATGGATTACAATAGGTGATGAAATACGTCTTGGGAAAGAATTTTAAGAGTTTAGGGCCTGAAAATTAATAAATGCGCGGAATTTCGGTGTGAGTAACCTAGGTTCGAGTCTTTGGAGTGCCACATGTATTTGTTGATTTCATTAATTGAGTTTAGAAGTAAAGTTGGTTGGTGAAAAAACATGAATGACCTAAATTTAATGCTAAAATATAATAATGCTATAGTTACCTGTATTTTGGCTGACATGAGACGATGTTTTATAGCTCAGGAAAATACTCACATAGTGAAAGGGTAATATGAACATATATACAATGTGCTATAGTCCCCCTAGTGGCGCAGGATGATAACACAATACAGTTGTCTGATCTCTAGGGTTCACGAGAGCCAAATGTTGTTATGAAGGGCGCCCGGGAATTTAGTTTATGCAATCCAGTTCTGACCTTTCGTTCAGTCGTCAACACCAATAACTTTACACCCATTTCAATCTTGAACATTTAAAGCCAAATTCTGAAGGATTTTAGATATAACAAAACATTGCATTGTATTGTTTGTGTTCGATTTTAATACAAATGGGTCCAATCCACCCATTAATATTTAACATAAACAAAATATATACCGGTATATACTGTACATATATACAGTATATATATATATATATATATATATATATATTCTATATATATTATATATACTTTATACAGTATATAATATATATATATATATATATATATATATATATACCGGTATATATATATATATATATATATATATATATACCGGTATATATAAGTTTGTGATGGATATAAAGTTTTACTAATATATTTCTGTGTATGCACTACAACCGTATTTTCACTTATAATTATCCTAAATATCGATTTTTCTACAGATCCACCATCCTTATTGCCTCAAACTCGCAAGTGGTCAATTTTTATTAGAAAATATCTCCGTCTAAGTATTGTGAAAACTTATTATCCTTCGGCAAGTTGTGGGGTAAGTAAATTGAGGAAAAGGTAGTTATGTGATGGATACATGCTTTTCATAATACGTGTTGCTTGCCCCAAACGCGCGAGACTGTGGCCTGCAACCATCCGACACATCTCTGTATATTTATGTACATCAAACAACATATAAAATACACATATAAAATAAAACAAAAACAAAGCGTGGAAAGCTTAGGGATACACCATGCCTCCCCGGGCCTCACACAGTGGCATGGCCCAGTCGTACTGAACTCATGACGCTGATGGCATTACCCCGGAGGATGGCCATCCCAAGGCTTTGCTTGTGTTAGAGGGTTTCACGCGGTTCTCCTGTAACTTCTCTGATTTTACGCCAATTTCATTCATCCCATTGGGGGTGGTAGGGCCGAAGACTCCTGATGTTTCGAACATCAGAGGCTCGAACTGATGACGTCTGGTGAGGACTTGGTATTTTTCTCGCTTTCTATTTTCTGCTAACCGGGCGGCTTCACCTGCTTCGTTTGCGCTTCTGGTGATGTTGGTCATTGAGAAAGTGTCAACACATGTGGCATCCTACACGACGCACCGACCATACTTCTAAAGAAGGTGGTCATCCCATCTGGTCGTTTGCCATCCTCTCGGCAAGCAAAGAAAATTCAAGGATTGATGCACAGTTTAGGGATACTGCAGGGTCCGTTTTATTACATCATTTAGTGCTGAGTGTCTTGGCAGGCGGCCTGCGCTGTGGCTACACGACAGGGCATGGTGACCTTGAGCATCCATCAATGCATCACACTTGCACCGTTGTTTGAACATCACAACAAAAATGTTACGTCCAAAGATAAAATATTCCATCTCCCGTACTACCGGAACTCTAGTATGCCTGGTCCTTATTGGGTTGCAGATAATAACGTGGTAGGGTTGTTATTGGGTTGCAGATAATAACGTGGTAGGGTCGTTACTGGGTTGCAGGTAATAACGTGCTAGGGTCCTTATTGGGTTGTAGATAATAACGTGGTAGGGTCGTTATTGGGTTGCAGATAATAACGTGGTAGGGTCGCCCCGGGGAGACTCTCGTTATAAATTGGTCACAGGTGGGGATTTTGTTGGTGAAATTCTAAAACGACTTTTGTCTCGGTTTCCGCGCAGCACCGGGAACTAAATACATGAATTCATACATTGATATGCATACATTCATATAGATGCGGAGTCACGTGGGCATTCATATTTCGCTGATCTATATTCATACGCCCGGACATGCATAAAATACGGCGACAAACACTCCACGGCTGGTATATGAAAAAAAGGTGTATTAATAACGGAACGCGAAAAACAACCCACACACTGGTATATACACATGTGCATATATGATACAACATAGGACTGTACACAGACACACACACACACACACACACACACACACACACACACACACACACACACATACACACACACACACACACACACACACACATTTTTAATCGAACCAATCACAATCAAATATAAAAGGATACAAGCCCGGAAATCGAGCCCACCCCAATAGCTGCAATCACAACACAACACACACACTAGTTCAGACCAACACAAATCACCCAGGATATATATATGCTCATGTGTCAGTTTTAACTCGTAAACCACTATCGATTACAAAGAAGTGTTGACGAATAATGGTACTTAATATTTGCGACATCAATTGACAACGACATATAAATTACATCACTTACCTCAATTAATGTTATTGAATAAGATTTGTATAACTATTTGTACACATCAAACTAATTCACATACAAACACACATCAAAACTTAAGGGGAGGTTTTTTGTGTGTTTCCTAGACTTCCATCAAGCTTGAAATTACACCCCCATGACCCACTTTCAAGATAAATTTGTACATTTTTCAGTAGAAAAATTTCACGGCCGAAGGCCGGTTCCTCTAAAATTACAGGCTAGCTATCGCTCGCCAGGAAAAAATCGACACCTAAATGGCACGAAAGGTCTTAAAAGTGACATAAATGGGGTGAAAGTTCTTAAAATCGCCAAACTAATGGGGCGAACGTCTTAAAATCTCAAAAGCAATGGGGCTAAACATGAGGGAGAAAGGGGTAAAGACAAAAAATCCCTCAAGTGAAAATCTCCCCTTAAGTTCATTAAAATACATTTCAGTACTAAAACACAAACACACACACACGCAAAACAAAAGTATCATCTACTTCCTATAACTTATTATCAACCACATATTGTACACTGACAATCAATAATCTACACACTAACTCACAGGTGCGAACAATTGTATCATCTACTTCCTATAACTTATTATCAACCACATATTGTACACTGACAATCAATAATCTACACACAAACTCACAGGTGCGAACAATTGTATCATCTACTTCCTATAACTTATTATCAACCACATATTGTACACTGACAATCAATAATCTACACACAAACTCACAGGTGCGAACACATAACACCTAAAATAACTACTCCTCCCTCTCCACCCCCTCTCTCTTACGTATGCCTAATATCCTAATCTATTCTAAGGATGTACTGGACTTTCTTAATACTAAGAAGGTGTATGGACCAGATGGTGTTCCTCCTGTTGTACTCAGAAACTGTTTTTCCACCCTGACTCCCTGTCTAGGCAAACTCTTTCATCTCTGTCTTTCCTCTAACATCTGCCCTTCTTGCTGGAAGTTTGCTCACATTCAACCTGTCCCAAAGAAGGGTGACCGCTCTCAACTCTCCAACTATCTTCCAATTGCTCTCATTTCTTGCATCTCTAAAGTTTTTAATATATTCTAAATTTAAAATTTCTTAAGGATTTCTCTTCCTATAATCTACTTTCAGATCGCCAGTATGGCTTCCTTAGGGGCTGCTCTACTGGTGGTCTCCTTTCCTATCTTACTAACTCTTGGTCATCCTCCTTTCAGGATTTCGGTGAGACCTTTTCTATTGCACGAGACATATTTAAATCCTTCGATACAGTCTGTCACAAATCTCTAATTTCTAAACTACCCTCCTTCGGTTTCTATCCCTCTATCTGTGCCTTTATCTCAACTCCCTACAATATTTCTACACACCGCAATGTTGCATATATATATATATTTTCTACCGCCATTACAGTCCCTGATCATCAGGGCATCCATCCTAGCCCAGCTCTTGAGCAGGGAGTGCATGGTGGTAAAAACCGCATCATCACAGCAATCAATGTTTTTCACAACTTTTTTCAGTGTACTGTATACCTAATCCCTTACAGAGAGTAAGAGTTTTTCAACACATTCCCACCCCTATTCTGTTCAAATCTCTAACCCACGAGTGAACCGATTTTCAGTATTTCTTATACTCATCAAGGAAGCTCTGGAACTCTTTCCCTCATCCTATAACGTAAAATGATTTATGCTTCCAGACATTTTTACTCTAACGTGCCTTGAATTTGGCTCTGTTTCGTTCTTTGAACTTGGGGGAGACACTTGTTACAGGTAGCTTTGTCTTTTAACTCCTTCATACACAGAGACACAACATAACATTCTTAACACTAACTGATAAAGAATAGCTAACCTTTCCCTATTTATATTACGGAGAAGGAGAAATCCTATTTGGAGAAAGTAGTACATTTCATACATAAGTCGTGGTGTAGTTGATTAAAGCATGGACACTAGTCCCGACTGTCGGTGGTTGGAGCCCGGCTGAGTATATATATATATACTGTATATATATATATATATATATATATATATATATATATATATATATAATAATATAATATTGTATACTCCTTTAGTTTCAGTACCGCACATATATAATAAATACCTTCACTTTATCACTTAACTTATGTCACTGCTCAATATTCAATTGATATAAAACAACTTATTCGATTTCTCATAGTGCACCGAATATAGTTAAATATGATTCTAGCGCATCACAATCAAGAGGTCCCAGGTTCGATTCCCGGGCAGAGCAAGACGGATGGACAGTCTCTTAACACTCAATGCATCTGTTCACCTAAACAGCGAATTATATATCTAGTGTTAGTGGACAATTGTGATACCCCAGCTAGGGAAGTAATCTGTGACTTAGCTGAGAATGCAAAAATATTGATTTATCTAAATTAAGGGGAAGGGGGGTAGTACTCGCCTTTTCTGGACCCCCTTCTCCCTCATGTATAGCATATTAGTTTTGAGGTTTTAAAACGCTAGTTCCGTTAGTTTGGCGATTTTAAGACCTTTCGCCTCATTTTTGTTATCAATATTAAGACCTCTCGTGCCCTTTAGGTTTCGATTTTTTCCTGGCGAGCGATAGCAAGCCTCTGCTTTTAGAAGGAATCGGCCTCCGGCCGGGAAAAATGTACAAATTTATCTTGAAAGGGGGTCTACGAGGTGTTTTTCTAAGCTTGATGGAGGTCTAGCAAGAAAACTAAAAAATAAACATGGTTAAATTATATAACCTGAGGCACCAACTAACAATAAGGCTGAGATGTGAGCCCCACGGCTACGAACTGTTTCAACGTATGCCCCTCAACTTAACTAACATCACCTGATGATATTATACAGCTTAGGAACGACTATGAATAAACAAAATACTATTTCAATGAATTTTCAAAATAAAAGGTTACCTGTAGTAACTTGGAGCGTGGGAGAGATTCAAGTAGGAGTAAACTTAATTTAATAAATTTCACTACATTAACTGCACTGAGCATCTCTCTCTCTCTCTCTCTCTCTCTCTCTCTCTCTCTCTCTCTCTCTCTCTCTCTCTCTCTCTCTCTCTCTCTCTCTCTCTCTCTTCTCTCTCTCTCTCTCTCTCTCTCTCTCTCTCTCTCTCTCTCTCTCTCTCTCTCTCTCTCTCTCTCTCTCTCTCTCTCTCTCTCTCTCTCTCTCAAGCTAGCCAACGTAACACCGATATTCAAAAAAGGCAGCAAATCCCTACCCAGTAACTATCGTCCAATTAGCTTAACCTCAGTTGTATGTAAAATGCTAGAAACGGTCATACGAGACAGACTCGTAAATCACTTAGAGGAAAATAACATACTTAAAGATACTCAACACGGCTTTCGTAAAAAACGTTCCTGTTTAACAAACCTCTTAGACTTCTTCCACGATATCCTCAACCTCTACGATGAGAGTAAAGCTGTAGATATTATATACCTTGATTTTCAAAAGGCCTTTGACAAAGTTCCCCACAAACGTTTACTGCTAAAACTAAAAGCGCATGGAATACAAGACGGTGTGTTGAAATGGATAGAAAATTGGCTCAGCAACAGAAAGCAAAGGGTAGTCATAAACGGTAAGGCATCTAAATGGACCAATGTAAGTAGCGGGGTACCCCAGGGATCGGTACTAGGACCAATTCTCTTTCTAATTTACATCAACGACATAGATGAGGGTCTCACCTGCACAATCTCAAAATTTGCTGACGATACAAAAATTGCAAATAGCATACTCTCAAAAGAACAAGTTGACGATATGCAACACAATCTAGATAAAATTGTCATTTTGGGCCCAAATTTGGCAAATGAGTTTCAATGCGGATAAATGTAAAGTACTACATGTCGGATACCTAAATGAGAAAGCGAAACTATTCGATGAATGGCACTCAGCTTAAGAATGTAAACAGAGAAACTGATCTGGGAGTAACAATATCGAGTAACCTAAAACCGAGTCAACAATGTTCAGAAGTTGTTAAGAAGGCAAACAAAATAATTGGCTTTATAGGCAGGTCATTTGAGCATAAATCCAAAGAAGTTATCCTAACCCTTTACAATTCCTTAGTCCGCCCTCTTCTGGAATACTGCGTTCAATCCTGGTGCCCTTATTACCAAAAAGATATAAACAAGCTAGAACGAGTTCAACGTAGAGTTACCAAAATGATACCTAGCCTAAAGAACAAACCATACGAAGAGCGTCTTAGAGAATTAAATCTATTTCCTTTAACCCAGCGCAGATTAAGAGGCGACTTAATTCAAGTGTTCAAAATCATCAAAGGCATCGACAATATGAACTGTAGTAAGTACTTCACTATCGACCAATCTAATTACACGCGGGGAAACGGTTGCAAAATTATTGGTAAATCTTTTAACTCGCACGAATCTAAGAATTTCTTCTTCAATCGAGTTGTCAACTTGTGGAATGGGCTTCCCGAGACGTTATAGACTGCAGCACCGTTGATTCATTTAAATTCCGCCTAGACAAATATCTCGCATCAAACCCGCGACTGACTGCGTTTGTAAATGAATAACTTTATCCTCCCCTCAGTTACTAACCCATATGTCCCCTACTAACTTCCTAGTCCTGCCACGGACATTAGTTCCAGGGCAGTAGTTCTCTTTCCAATGTTCCCTTACCCACTCTAAACCACTGTTTGGACACTTGATCCTCAGTGTTTTGGAGGACAAGCAACCTAGAAGGGTCACTAGACCTGTTGTTGCTTGATTTCCTTTGTACTCTCTCTCTCTCTCTCTCTCTCTCTCTCTCTCTCTCTCTCTCTCTCTCTCTCTCTCTCTCTCTCTCTCTCTCTCTCTCTCTCTCTCTCTCTCTCCCCTCCCCGATAACTCCTCAGTTTTGCATATAAATTAATACTCGCCTAAGATCCCCAGCCCTGATGTATTAATTAAGCTCAGATACGTAAAAGAGATACATAGCAAAAACGGGGGAAAGGAAGTGTGAGGGGAGGGAAGGGGAAGAGAGGGGACAGGAAGTGAAAAGAGTATGTAAAGTGAGGGAATGGGAGGAGAGGGAGTGTGTGAGGGGAGGGAAGGGGAAGAGAGGGGACAGGAAGTGAAAAGAGTATGTAAAGTGAGGGAATGGGAGGAGAGGGAGTGTGTGAGGGGAGGGAAGGGGAAGGGAGGGGACGGGAAGTGAAGAGAGTATGTAAAGTGAAGGAATGGGAGGAGAGGGAGTGTGTGAGGAAAAACAAGGGAAGGGAAGGGATGGGAAGTGAAAAGAGTATGTGAAGTGAGGGAATGGGAGGAGAGGGAGTGTGTGAGGGGAGGGAAGGGGAAGGGAGGGGACGGGAAGTGAAGAGAGTATGTAAAGTGAGGGAATGGGAGGAGAGGGAGTGTGTGAGGGGAAACAAGGGAAGGGAAGGGATGGGAAGTGAAAAGAGTATGTGAAGTGAGGGAATGGGAGGAGAGGGAGTGTGTGAGGGGAGGGAAGGGGAAGGGAGGGGACGGGAAGTGAAGAGAGTATGTAAAGTGAGGGAATGGGAGGAGAGGGAGTGTGTGAGGGGAAACAAGGGAAGGGAAGGGACGGGAAGTGAGGGAATGGGAGGAGAGGGAGTGTGTGAGGGGAAACAAGGGAAGGGAAGGGATGGGAAGTGAAGATAATAATTATGTGAAGTGAAGGAATGGGAGTGGGACGGGGTATATGAAGGGAAGGGTAAACATTATGTGAGGGAAAGGGAGGGGTGTGTGAGAGGGAAAGGAGTATGTAGGGGAAATGAAGGGAAGGGATGAGGGGAAGAGAAGGGGGAAAGGGAAGGGAGTGTGTGAGGGGAAAGGAAGGGAGTGTGTGAGGGGAAGTGAAGGTAGTGTGTGAGGGGAAGGGAAGGGAGTGTGTGAGGGGGAGGGAAGGGAGTGTGTGAGGGGAAAGGAAGGGAGTGTGTGAGGGGAAGTGAAGGTAGTGTGTGAGGGGAAGGGAAGGGAGTGTGTGAGGGGAAGGGATGGTAGTGTGTGAGGGGAAGGGAAGGGAGTGTGTGAGGGGAAGGGAAGGTAGTGTGTGAGGGGAAGGGAAGGGAGTGTGTGAGGGGAAAGGGAAGGTAGTGTGTGAGGGGAAGGGAAGGTAGTGTGTGAGGGGAAGGGAAGGTAGTGTGTGAGGGGAAGGGAAGGGAGTGTGTAAGGGGAAGGGAAGGTAGTGTGTGAGGGGAAGGGAAGGGAGTGTGTAAGGGGAAGGGAAGGGAGTGTGTGAGGGGAAGGTAAGGGAGTGTGTGAGGGGAAGGGAGTGTGTGAGGGGAAGGTAAGGGAGTGTGTAAGGGGAAGGGAAGGGAGTGTGTGAGGGGAAGGGAGTGTGTGAGGGGAAGGGAAGGTAGTGTGTGAGGGGAAGGGAAGGGAGTGTGTGAGGGGAAGGGAAGGGAGTGTGTGAGGGGAAGGGAAGGTAGTGTGTGAGGGAAAGGGAAGGGAAGGTAGTGTGTGAGGGAAAGGGAAGGTAGTGTGTGAGGGAAAGGGAAGGGAGTGTGTGAGGGAAAGGGAAGGGAGTGTGTAAGGGGAAGGGAAGGGAGCGTGTGAGGGGAAGGGAAGGGAGTGGAGTGTGTGAGGGAAAGGGAAGGGAGTGTGTAAGGGGAAGGGAAGGGAGTGGTGAGGGGAAGGGAAGGGAGTGTGTGAGGGGAGGGAAGGGAGTGTGTGAGGGGAAAGGAAGGGAGTGTGTGAGGGAAAGGGAAGGGAGTGTGTAAGGGGAAAGGAAGGGAGTGTGTGAGGGGAAGGGAAGGGAGTGTGTGAGGGGGAGGGAAGGGAGTGTGTACGGGGAAGGGAAGGGAGTGTGTGAGGGGAAGGGATGGTAGTGTGTGAGGGGAAAGGAAGGGAGTGTGTGAGGGGAAGGGAAGGTAGTGTGTGAGGGGAAGGGAAGGTAGTGTGTAAGGGGAAGGGAAGGGAGTGTGTAAGGGGAAGGGAAGGTAGTGTGTAAGGGGAAGGGAAGGGAGTGTGTAAGGGGAAGGGAAGGTAGTGTGTAAGGGGAAGGGAAGGTAGTGTGTAAGGGGAAGGGAAAGGAGTGTGTGAGGGGAAGGGAAGGTAGTGTGTAAGGGGAAGGGAAGGTAGTGTGTAAGGGGAAGGGAAGGTAGTGTGTGAGGGGAAGGGAAGGTAGTGTGTAAGGGGAAGTGAAGGTAGTGTGTGAGGGGAAGGGAAGGAAGTGTGTGAGGGGAAGGGAAGGGAGTGTGTGAGGGGAAGGGAAGGGAAGGGAGTGTGTGAGGGGGAGGGAAGGGAGTGTGTAAGGGGAAGGGAAGGGGAGGGAGTGTGTGAGGGGAAGTGAAGGTAGTGTGTGAGGGGAAGTGAAGGTAGTGTGTGAGGGGGAGGGAAGGGAGTGTGTAAGGGGAAGGGAAGGGAGTGTGTGAGGGGGAGGGAAGGGAGTGTGTAAGGGGAAGGGAAGGGAGTATGTAGGGGAAATGAAGGGAAGGGATGAGGGGAAGAGAAGGGGGAGAGCGAAAGGGAAGGGAGTGTGTGAGGGGAAAGGAAGGGAGTGTGTGAGGGGAAGTGAAGGTAGTGTGTGAGGGGAAGGGAAGGGAGTGTGTGAGGGTAAGGGATGGTAGTGTGTGAGGGGAAGGGAAGGGAGTGTGTGAGGGGAAGGGAAGGTAGTGTGTGAGGGGAAGGGAAGGGAGTGTGTGAGGGGAAGGGAAGGTAGTGTGTGAGGGGAAGGGAAGGTAGTGTGTGAGGGGAAGGGAAGGTAGTGTGTGAGGGGAAGGGAAGGGAGTGTGTAAGGGGAAGGGAAGGTAGTGTGTGAGGGGAAGGGAAGGGAGTGTGTAAGGGGAAGGGAAGGGAGTGTGTGAGGGGAAGGTGCAAGAGGTGTGTGAGGGGAAGGTGCAAGAGGTGTGTGAGGGGAAGGTAAGGGAGTGTGTAAGGGGAAGGTAATGTGTGTAAGGGGAAGGGAGTGTGTGAGGGGAGGGGAGTGTGTGAGGGGAAGGGAAGGTAGTGTGTGAGGGGAAGGGAAGGGAGTGTGTGAGGGGAAGGGAAGGGAGTGTGTGAGGGGAAGGGAAGGTAGTGTGTGAGGGAAAGGGAAGGGAAGGTAGTGTGTGAGGGAAAGGGAAGGTAGTGTGTGAGGGAAAGGGAAGGGAGTGTGTGAGGGAAAGGGAAGGGAGTGTGTGAGGGAAAGGGAAGGGAGTGTGTAAGGGGAAGGGAAGGGAGCGTGTGAGGGGAAGGGAAGGGAGTGTGTGAGGGAAAGGGAAGGGAGTGTGTAAGGGGAAGGGAAGGGAGTGTGTGAGGGGAAGGGAAGGGAGTGTGTGAGGGGGAGGGAAGGGAGTGTGTGAGGGGAATGGAAGGGAGTGTGTGAGGGGAAGGGAAGGTAGTGTGTGAGGGGAAGGGAAGGGAGTGTGTGAGGGGAAGGGAAGGGAGTGTGTGAGGGGGAGGGAAGGGAGTGTGTACGGGGAAGGGAAGGTAGTGTGTAAGGGGAAGGGAAGGGAGTGTGTAAGGGGAAGGGAAGGTAGTGTGTAAGGGGAAGGGAAGGGAGTGTGTAAGGGGAAGGGAAGGTAGTGTGTAAGGGGAAGGGAAGGTAGTGTGTAAGGGGAAGGGAAAGGAGTGTGTGAGGGGAAGGGAAGGTAGTGTGTAAGGGGAAGGGAAGGTAGTGTGTAAGGGGAAGGGAAAGTAGTGTGTGAGGGAAAAGGAAGGGAGTGTGTGAGGGGAAGGGAAGGTAGTGTGTGAGGGGAAGGGAAGGTAGTGTGTGAGGGGAAGGGAAGGGAGTGTGTAAGGGGAAGGGAAGGTAGTATGTGAGGGGAAGGGAAGGGAGTATGTGAGGGGAAGGGAAGGGAGTATGTGAGGGGAAGGGAAGGGAGTGTGTGAGGGGAAGGGAAGGTAGTGTGTGAGTGGAAGGGAAGGTAGTGTGTAAGGGGAAGTGAAGGTAGTGTGTGAGGGGAAGGGAAGGAAGTGTGTGAGGGGAAGGGAAGGGAGTGTGTGAGGGGAAGGGAAGGGAAGGGAGTGTGTGAGGGGGAGGGAAGGGAGTGTGTAAGGGGAAGGGAAGGGGAGGGAGTGTGTGAGGGGAAGTGAAGGTAGTGTGTGAGGGGAAGTGAAGGTAGTGTGTGAGGGGGAGGGAAGGGAGTGTGTAAGGGGAAGGGAAGGGAGTGTGTGAGGGGGAGGGAAGGGAGTGTGTAAGGGGAAGGGAAGGGAGTATGTAGGGGAAATGAAGGGAAGGGATGAGGGGAAGAGAAGGGGGAGAGCGAAAGAGAAGGGAGTGTGTGAGGGGAAAGGAAGGGAGTGTGTGAGGGGAAGTGAAGGTAGTGTGTGAGGGGAAGGGAAGGGAGTGTGTGAGGGGAAGGGATGGTAGTGTGTGAGGGGAAGGGAAGGGAGTGTGTGAGGGGAAGGGAAGGTAGTGTGTGAGGGGAAGGGAAGGGAGTGTGTGAGGGGAAGGGAAGGTAGTGTGTGAGGGGAAGGGAAGGTAGTGTGTGAGGGGAAGGGAAGGTAGTGTGTGAGGGGAAGGGAAGGGAGTGTGTAAGGGGAAGGGAAGGTAGTGTGTCAGGGGAAGGGAAGGGAGTGTGTAAGGGGAAGGGAAGGGAGTGTGTGAGGGGAAGGTAAGGGAGTGTGTGAGGGGAAGGGAGTGTGTGAGGGGAAGGTAAGGGAGTGTGTAAGGGGAAGGGAAGGGAGTGTGTGATGGGAAGGGAGTGTGTGAGGGGAAGGGAAGGTAGTGTGTGAGGGGAAGGGAAGGGAGTGTGTGAGGGGAAGGGAAGGGAGTGTGTGAGGGGAAGGGAAGGTAGTGTGTGAGGGAAAGGGAAGGTAGTGTGTGAGGGAAAGGGAAGGGAGTGTGTGAGGGAAAGGGAAGGGAGTGTGTAAGGGGAAGGGAAGGGAGTGTGTGAGGGGAAGGGAAGGGAGTGTGTGAGGGAAAGGGAAGGGAGTGTGTAAGGGGAAGGGAAGGGAGTGTGTGAGGGGAAGGGAAGGGAGTGTGTGAGGGGGAGGGAAGGGAGTGTGTGAGGGGAAAGGAAGGGAGTGTGTGAGGGGAAGGGAAGGTAGTGTGTGAGGGGAAGGGAAGGGAGTGTGTGAGGGGAAGGGAAGGGAGTGTGTGAGGTGGAGGGAAGGGAGTGTGTACGGGGAAGGGAAGGTAGTGTGTAAGGGGAAGGGAAGGGAGTGTGTAAGGGGAAGGGAAGGTAGTGTGTAAGGGGAAGGGAAGGGAGTGTGTAAGGGGAAGGGAAGGTAGTGTGTAAGGGGAAGGGAAGGTAGTGTGTAAGGGGAAGGGAAAGGAGTGTGTGAGGGGAAGGGAAGGTAGTGTGTAAGGGGAAGGGAAGGTAGTGTGTGAGGGGGAGGGAAGGGAGTGTGTAAGGGGAAGGGAAGGGAGTGTGTGAGGGGGAGGGAAGGGAGTGTGTAAGGGGAAGGGAAGGGAGTATGTAGGGGAAATGAAGGGAAGGGATGAGGGGAAGAGAAGGGGGAGAGCGAAAGGGAAGGGAGTGTGTGAGGGGAAAGGAAGGGAGTGTGTGAGGGGAAGTGAAGGTAGTGTGTGAGGGGAAGGGAAGGGAGTGTGTGAGGGGAAGGGATGGTAGTGTGTGAGGGGAAGGGAAGGGAGTGTGTGAGGGGAAGGGAAGGTAGTGTGTGAGGGGAAGGGAAGGGAGTGTGTGAGGGGAAGGGAAGGTAGTGTGTGAGGGGAAGGGAAGGTAGTGTGTGAGGGGAAGGGAAGGTAGTGTGTGAGGGGAAGGGAAGGGAGTGTGTAAGGGGAAGGGAAGGTAGTGTGTGAGGGGAAGGGAAGGGAGTGTGTAAGGGGAAGGGAAGGGAGTGTGTGAGGGGAAGGTAAGGGAGTGTGTGAGGGGAAGGGAAGGGAGTGTGTGAGGGGAAGGTAAGGGAGTGTGTAAGGGGAAGGGAAGGGAGTGTGTGAGGGGAAGGGAAGGTAGTGTGTGAGGGGAAGGGAAGGGAGTGTGTGAGGGGAAGGGAAGGGAGTGTGTGAGGGGAAGGGAAGGTAGTGTGTGAGGGAAAGGGAAGGGAAGGTAGTGTGTGAGGGAAAGGGAAGGGAGTGTGTGAGGGGAAGGGAAGGGAGTGTGTGAGGGAAAGGGAAGGGAGTGTGTGAGGGGAAGGGAAGGGAGTGTGTGAGGGGGAGGGAAGGGAGTGTGTACGGGGAAGGGAAGGTAGTGTGTAAGGGGAAGGAAGGGAGGTGTGTAAGGGGAAGGGAAGGTAGTGTGTAGGGGAAGGGAAGGAAGGGAGTATGTAAGGGGAAGGGAAGGTAGTGTGTAAGGGGAAGGGAAAGGAGTGTGTGAGGGGAAGGGAAGGTAGTGTGTAAGGGGAAGGGAAGGTAGTGTCTAAGGGGAAGGGAAAGTAGTGTGTGAGGGAAAAGGAAGGGAGTGTGTGAGGGGAAGGGAAGGTAGTGTGTGAGGGGAAGGGAAGGGAGTGTGTGAGGGGAAGGGAAGGGAGTGTGTAAGGGGAAGGGAAGGTAGTATGTGAGGGGAAGGGAAGGGAGTATGTGAGGGGAAGGGAAGGGAGTATGTGAGGGGAAGGGAAGGGAGTGTGTGAGGGGAAGGGAAGGTAGTGTGTGAGTGGAAGGGAAGGTAGTGTGTAAGGGGAAGTGAAGGTAGTGTGTGAGGGGAAGGGAAGGAAGTGTGTGAGGGGAAGGGAAGGTAGTGTGTGAGTGGAAGGGAAGGTAGTGTGTAAGGGGAAGTGAAGGTAGTGTGTGAGGGGAAGGGAAGGAAGTGTGTAAGGGGAAGGGAAGGAAGTGTGTGAGGGGAAGGGAAGGGAGTGTGTGAGGGGAAGGGAAGGGAAGGGAGTGTGTGAGGGGAAGGGAAGGGAAGGGAGTGTGTGAGGGGAAGGGAAGGGAGTGTGTAAGGGGAAGGGAAGGGGAGGGAGTGTGTGAGGGGAAGTGAAGGTAGTGTGTGAGGGGAAGTGAAGGTAGTGTGTGAGGGGGAGGGAAGGGAGTGTGTAAGGGGAAGGGAAGGGAGTGTGTGAGGGGAAGGTAAGGGAGTGTGTGAGGGGAAGAGAAGGGAGTGTTTAAGGGGAAGGTAGTGTGTGAGGGGACGGGAGTGTGTGAGGGGAAGGGAGTGTGTGAGGGGAAGGGAAGGGAGTGTGTGAGGGGAAGGTAAGGAAGTGTGTAAGGGGAAAGGAAGGGAGTGTGTGAGGGGGAGGGAAGGGAGTGTGTAAGGGGAAGGGAAGGGAAGGGAGTGTGTGAAGGTAGTGTGTGAGGGGAAGGGAAGGTAATGTGTAAGGGGAAGGGAAGGTAGTGTGTGAGGGGTAGGGAAGGGAGTGTGTGAGGGGAAGGGAAGGGAGTGTGTGAGGGGAAGGGAAGGGAGTGTGTGAGGGGAAGGGAAGGTAGTGTGTGAGGGGAAGGGAAGGTAGTGTGTGAGGGGAAGGGAAGGTAGTGTGTGAGGGGATGGGAAGGTAGTGTGTGAGGGGAAGGTAAGGGAGTGTGTGAGGGGAAGGGAAGGGAGTGTGTGAGGGGAAGGGAAGGGAGTGTGTGAGGGGAAGGGAAGGTAGTGTGTGAGGGGAAGGGAAGGTAGTGTGTGAGGGGAAGGGAAGGTAGTGTGTGAGGGGAAGGGAAGGTAGTGTGTGAGGGGAAGGGAAGGGAGTGTGTGAGGGGAAGGGAAGGGAGTGTGTGAGGGGAATGGAGTGTAATGGGAAAAGGAAAGGGACTGAGTGAGGGGAAAGGAAAGGGGGGGGGGCATGTGTAGGACATAAAGAGGGGAATGGGTGGCGAGAGCGTAGTAAGTTAGATCTTTACATATAATTCAATGAGTATCATAACATAACATTAAACAGTTATTATGACATATTGACCTCATCAGTAAATCTTTGCGGGTGGTATCCTCCTTCTAAGATGTTATAGTCTATTCGCTGTAAGTAGGCGAGCAATCATGACCTCTAACCTCTGTAACTCAAACACGACTAGAGTAATCAAGCTAATATTTCTAGAATTTGGGAAAAGTCCGCCAGGGAATAGGTGTGAAAAAAATACAGCCCATTTGCTCTAGCCTTTTTTGAGTTACTGAGGATAGAGTTCATGATTTCTTGCCTACTTACAGCGAATAGACTATAGCTTAGGTTAAGTTAGGATAGGTTAGAATATCCTAACTTACCTAACCTAACCTAGCCTAGTCATAAGGAGGGAAGTGAGGGCATAAAAATGTCCTCCGATTTGTTTAACGAAAGTGGAGTGGATAGTATGATGAAGAGTATCCAGTAATACCAAAATCGTCGATCTGATTTATCATATTTTGCTTTTGTGATGTTTTGGCACCTGAATGTTTTTATGGATTTTTCATTATTTTTTTTTTCATTCATTTTGTTCAATATCTCTTACCTTTTTCTACCATATTGATGTTTGAGCCTGGGAAACCCTCTATCTAATGTAATAAGTCTCCTCATACTTGTCTCCCAACAATAGGATGCAGCCAACCGACAATAGGATACAGCCAACAAACCGCCTCCCAACAGATAAACTGCCTCCCAACTCTCTTCTGACTGCCTCCCGCAATAATACGACCGCTAAGGTTGGGTTGTACCTCCCGATTTTTCGGGTACTAATGAAAATATTGGGGCTATCCACAGAAACACAGGACCGCCCCCAGACACTGAAGATTGCCACCGGACAATGCATGACTGTTCACCAGACAGCTCAGTAATGCCGGTCTCTTGGCCGTCTGCAAATGTCGGGACGGCTGTTAAGCAAAAGGGTGAGATACCGCGGCAAGGTCACTTATTTCCCAACTGTCACTGAAAATTCCTAAATTCTCATTAGTGCAGAACAAGCAAAAAGTGAAACAGAAATTGTCTGTCAAATATGCGCTTTCACAGTTCGGATATTGTGTTCGAATCAAGTTATTAACGGGTTAACATAATGCAACAAGTGCTAATTTAGGCTATCCAAAGGCTTACACATGCTCAAGACATGCTATCGAAGATCAACTATTAGAAACTATAAATAATTGATATAGCTTTGATAAACCCAGGCATGATGTTGGGTGGTCAAGAGGCTCCCTCTCTAGCCATCAATCAAACGAATCGGACTAAAAATGTCGGATATACGGTGAGATAATACAATGCAATATGAAATCCCCAAATGCAACAGAGTTTAGTATTAAATGCTCAAAAATTCTTAAGCGTGTACAATTGTTATGGTATGAATATGTACAGTCGTGAGCAATACTGTAGTATGGTTACAATAATTAATACCTGTGTATCTTTAGAGCCAAGTTCTGAAATTCTGGGCTATAGTAAAGCACTGTGTTGTCTCGTTTGGGTTAGATACTGATTTAAATGAGTGTGTAGCTCACGATTGTCTATGTCTATCCTCATAACACTATATAAGTAACACCCCGTTCTTAACATTAATCATCAATTACAAACCCCAATATACTTGAATACACTAATGAAAGCATATGGTGCTCCCAGGATTCGAACTCGGGACACCACACCCAGAACATAAGCACCTAAAGTCCTAAACCATTA